>JAJPUD010008397.1:0-45252 GCA_023553655.1 Myrmecobius fasciatus
CTTCTTTCCCTCAGTTATATTAGATTTTCTATGTCTTTTCATTAGACTTTGATTTATTTTACCTCCTTTTTTATTTTTACTTTATTTTACCTCCATTCCCCTCCCCCCCTTTTTTTACAGTATGATGTACCTTCCACCTCTAATTTCTTTCCAATTATTATCAAAGTAAAATCAAATTATACCCCTATTCTTTAAGGATACCCCTAGTAGAGATATAGTTCTCCAGATTCTTTCCTTTTTACCTTTTTATGCTTCTGTAGAGTTCTGTGTTTGGAGGTCAAATTTTTTGTTCAGATCTGGTCTTTATTAGAAATAGGTGAAATTCTCCTGTATCATTGAATGACCATCTTCACTGGGACATGATGCTCATTCTAGCTGGATAGCTTATTCTTGGCTGTAATCCAAGTTCTTTTGCCTTTCGGAATATCTGATTCCAGGCCCTTGGATCCTTCAATGTGGAAGCTGACAAATCCTGTGTAATTCTAATGACAGTTCCTCGGTATTTGAACTGTTTTTTTCTAGCAGCTTGTAACATCTTTTCCTTGGTGCGATAGTCCTGAAATCTGGCCACGATATTCCTTGGGGTTTTAATTTTGGGGTCTCTTTCAGGAGGTGATCGGTGAATTCTTTCAATGCCAACTTTGCCTTCTGATTCTAAAACATCAGGGCAATTCTCTTTCATGATTTCCTGGAATATAGCATCAAGGTTCTTTTTTTCATTGTGACTTTCAGGGAGTCCAATAATCCTTAGATTGTCTCTCCTGGATCTGTTTTCCAAGTCAGTTGTTTTTCCTAGGAGATTTTCATATTTTCTTATATTTTTTCATTTTTTTTTGTTTTTGTTTGACTGATTCTTCAAGTCTTATTGAGTCATTCATTTCAATTTGTTCAATTTTAATTTTTAAGGTATTATTTCCTTCAGCTCTCTTTTTTAGCTCCTTTTGTAATTGGCCAATTGAATTTTTTGGTTCATTGCATTCTTTTTCCATTTTGCCAATTTTATTTTTCAGTGAATTGTCTTTTTCCAATTCACTAATTTTATTTTTCAGTGAATTGTTGTCTTTTTCCAATTCACTAATTTTGTTTTTCAATGAATTGTTGTCTTTTTCCAATTCACCAGACTTATTTTCCAGTTTTTCACATCTCTGTTGCAGGGCGATATTTCCTTCTTGAACTGCTCTCAATTTATTTCCCCAATCTTCTTCTAGCTCTCTTTTGAGATTCTTTATGCAATCTTCCAGGTAAGCCTTCTGAAAGGGAGACCAGCTTAAGTCCACTCCTGTGGCTTTATCTGGGATTGTTTTCAGAATCTCAGGATCTGGGGACTTCTCTAGTTTCTCTATGTAAAAGCTGTCTATGGTGAGAGCTCTCTTTTTCTTGCTCATGATTTTCAGCAGAGATATCAGTCACCAGCAGGGAATTCTGCACCACCAGCAGCAGCAGCAGGGATTTCAACTTGCCCTGGGGCAGTTTGCTGAGTTGACTTCCGGTCTGGGGCTGATCTGGCTAGATCCACACTAGGACCATACTTTCAGCTGCTCTCAATCCACCCTTATCAAAGGTAGACCTGCCAAAGCACCTGCCCACAAGCAGAGCAAAGTGGCCCAAGTGTCTCCCAGAGACTTCCTGGAAGCCTAAAATCCTCTGGTCCTTCCCAGCCCCGGACTTGCACCCCAGCTGTACACTGGCATCTGAGCGCTGGGAGCTGCTTGATCCCCTGCCCATCTAAAACTGACCTCAGAAGTTCTTTCAAAGTAGATATTTGATAGAAGTGCGCTGTAGACCAAGTGTTTGGTGGCGCCCTCACTCCAGAACCAATTTGGAGGCTCAATTTGTCTGGGTTTGAGGGAACGTCTCAGGAGCTCACAGAGGACGCTGTCTGCAGTTCGCCATCTTGGCTCTGCCCCCCCCCTTTCTCTCGTTTTATCCTGTCCCTTTTAAAAAGCATTTTGCCTTGACTACTCTCTTCCTCAATATGCCCTGTTATAACCCTTTTCCTTCATACCATATCCTATTCCCCTCTTATTTTCCTGCAGGATATAATAGATTTCTATACTCATATTGAGTGGGTATGATATTTCCTCTTTGAGCCAATTTTTATGTCTATTGGAATTGGCCTGAATCACCTCATTTTTTAAAACAGCCACACCAAGTCCATCAAAATTGATGATCACATAATCTTGTGTACAATGTTCTCCTGTTTCTACTCACATCACCAAGCATCAATTTATGTCTCTTCAGGTCTTTCTGTAATCACTTTATTCTTCCTTTCTTGTAGAACAATAATATTCCATAACATTCATATACCACAACTTATTCAACATTCCCAAACTGATGGGCATCCACTCAATTTGCAGCTCCCTGACAATAGAAAAAGGGCTACTACAAACATTTTTGTACATGTGGGTTCTTTTCTCTTTTTTATGATCTCTTTGGGATCATATAGACATACTCTTGGATTAAAGAATATGCACATTTTGTTAGCCCTTTGGAAGACTTTCAAATTGCTCTCCAGAATGATTGGCTTTGTTCACCAATGTATCAATGTCCCTCCCAGTTTTCCCACATCCTCTCCAACATCTATCATTAGTTTTTCCTGACATCTTAACCAATCTGAGAGGTGTATAATGTTAGTTTGGAGTTGTCTTAATTTGCATTTATCCAATTAATAGTGATTTAGAGCATTTTTTCATATATCTAGAAATGGTTTTAATTTCTTTATCAGAAAATTGCCTCTTCTTATGTTTTGACCATTTATCATCAATTCGAATTTTCAAGGACTTATTCACCCCAATGAGCTTGTGTTTCTCTCAATTTTGCTCTTTTATGGAATTCTTTTCATTACCTTTTTCTATTTCCTTTTGTATCACTCTCAATTCTCTCCATGATTTTTTCTTTATGTCTTTTACTTTATTTTTAAAATCCCTGTTGAGCTCTTCTATAGTATGCAACTCTTATTTTTCTTGGAGGCTTTGGATGTAGGAGCTTTGATTTTGTTATCTATTTTTATTATGCATCAGATACGTATTAAATATTTACTGAATGATGAGTTGGTTGATACATGTGTTATATAATTCTTTTTTTTTCCTTTTCAGCTTTTGGTTTGAGTATTGGTTGGAGTAGGAAAAAAATTGCTCCACCACCTTGTCCAATTGCTGTTTGATTTTGCTATGTTCAAAACTAATGCACAAAAACAATTGTTCATAGAATCACAGCTTCAGGAGATTTATAAAGGCTATCTCTTTCAGTGTCCCCTCTGCCTTTTAAAAAAATAACTTTTAACAAATCATACTATGAAGCTGTAAACTATTTCAGTTTTCTCTTGTAAACTTTTCTAACCTCTGAAGCCTTAATTCTGAAGATCTCAGTGGCTTGGATGACCAAACAGCAATAGAGAGGCAGCAAGACAGGTTAGTTGGTTTTTTTAAAGAGAGGACTTTGGCTAATAATATTTTTACAATGCAACAAAAATATACTGAGGATAAATATAGGTTATTTATCCAGTGTCTGACATAATTGAAGGTAATATGAATTGTCCAGAGCTTTGTCCCAGATACCATCAGACAATATGTTTCTTTCCCTAATTCCCCTTCCCCCCAGCAAAAATATAGGTCTCTCATTTCTACCTCTCAGAGTATAGTGACAGTAACGACTCTCATGGGACTACACTTTCTACAAAAGGTAGATTAATTTTGCCTGTAACCATCAGGAACCATGACTGGCTACTAGTAGCATAAAGGACACTAGAGTTTAGCTCAATATCTTTAGGGGGATCATTCCAAGTAAGAAATCAGCAATGAAGATAAAAATAATATTTAGCATTTACACATGGGCAGCCCAGGTGCCTCAGTGGATAGTGTTGGGTCTAGATTTAGGAAGACCTGATCTCAAATCTGGCCTCATTCATTAGCTGTGTGATCCTGCACAAGTCACTTAACTTTTGCTTCTATTAATTTACTGGAGAAAGAAATGACAAATACTTCATTCTTTTTGCCAAGAAAACCCCAAATAGAGTCACAAGTACTTGGAAATGGCAAAATGCCTTAAAAACTATAGCATTTGTATAGTACTTTAAATTTTGTATTTGATCCTCATTTTATCCCTGTGAAGTAAGTACAATCATTCCCCCTTTTGTAGATTAGAAAACTGAGGCAGAGAAAAGCTAAATTATTTACCTAGCATCACAAAGTTAAGCAAATGTTTGAGACAGGATTCAAACTCAGGTCTTCCTGACTAGGTCCAAACATATATTTCTCACTCTATACTATCCTTTACTTACATACAAAAGTTAGTTTGATATAAGTCCATACACTAATAGCCTCTTCATTATTATTAATATTATGCTTACCATACTTTATTGCTAACAAACTTCATTTTAGACATCTGATTCTATCCTTTCATTGACTATTGCTTAATGAACTTAACTATATAAAGATATCACATATTTAGACACCCACTCCAAGGCTGACTGCTCCTTCTATGAAAATCATTGATATGTGCTAGAAGTACAAATTGGCATAATTCTTCTTACCCATTACAACTTCAGTACCTTTTCTTAGCTTTCATAATTCATCATCCACAACTCATTGAAATTCAGTTCTTTCTTAATAAGTCCTTGTTGCTATGGATACCTAAGGGCCTCATCTTTATTCCTAAGAGGTTCAGAATTTGACTTATAATCCCTCCTCTCTACCAACAATGTTCTTTCCCTGTTCCTTAATTTCTTCAACTCTTATATCCCTTATCAATCCCAGTAGTGGTCATACTCAGGGTTGTCAATTTGCACCAGAATTTAAAATTTCTGATTACCACTTTGACATTTACTGTTATATTAATAGTGAAAAGGACAAGTAGAATAAGAATTCAGAGGAAGAGAAAAGGGAGGGGAAGGAGTATCTGAGCAACACATTATCTGCTGCCATATTTGAATTCTTTCTATCCATCATATGACCTAGCTGATTAATTATTAACTACATCATATTACAATCACATTAATTTAATGTATTGAGCATATTAATTTACAAGTAAATATTTTCAGATACTTTAAAGCATATTGCAAAATTTATTATTTAATTAAAAGAAATAAAACAATAATTGTTTATTCATTATTAGAGATGGAGAATAAAATGAACCAGACAATTTCACAAATATAATAACTGAGCAAGGTATATAAATTGGCAAACTTTCCAATATATGATGATTACCTCAGAATAAAGTTCACATTCAAATAAATTGAGTTCAAATCTATCCATTGTTGTAGAGGACTCATGAAACATGCTACTACCCACTTGATTAAGAGGTTATAGATTAAGAGGTCAAGATATATGCACATATATGTGCAGATGTATATACAAATATAAATTCATTTAGACATGGCAACTGTGAAAATGTGTTTTACCATGCCCTATATTCTTGTAACAAAACACTACTGGATCAAAGGGTATGCACAGATTGAATGCCCTTTGTGCATAGTTTCAAATTACTCTCCAGAATGTTTGAATCAGTTCACAACTCCACTAACAATGTGTTGTTGTCCAATTTTCCCACATCCCCTCCAACATTTGTCATTATCTTTACCTGTCATTTTAGCCTTTTATTTTTCAAAAATAGTTTTCAGTATTTACCCCTGAAAAAAACCATGTTTCATATTTTTCTCCCTTCTTCTACACTGTCTCCTTCCCTTAGACAGCAAATAATCCAAGATAGGTTCTACATTTATCATGTTGCACAAGAAAAATCAGATCAAAAAGAAAAAAAAAGAAAGTAAGCAAATAACAAAAACAAGAGTGAAAATCATATGTTGTGATACACATTTAATTCCCATAGTCCTCTCTCTGGATGCAGATGAATCTTCCCATCAAAAATATATTGGACTTGGCTTGAATCTTCTCATTGTTGAAAATGGTCAAGTCCATCATAGTTGATCATCACATAATCTTGTTGTTGCTGTGTATAATGTTCTTTTGGTTCTACTCACTTCACTTAGCACCAGTTTACATAAGTCTCTCTAGGTCTTTCTGAAGAAATCCTGCTAATATTTTCTTATAGAACAATGTTATTCCATTACATTCATATATCATAACTCCTTTAGTCATTCCCAACTGATGAACATCTAGTCTGTTTACAATTCCTTGACACTACAAAAATGGCTACTATAAGCATATTTTACACATATTAATTTCCTCCCCTTTTTAAATGATCTTTTGGGATACAGACCCATCATTGACACTGCTGGATGATAGGATATGCATAGGTCGATAGCCCTTTGGTCATAGTTCCAAATTCCTCTTTATAATGGTTGCACCAGTTCAAAAATAGGCAAAAAATGTATTAGTTTCTCAGTTTTCCCACATCCACTCCAACATTTAAAGTATTGAATTTTCATCTAAGGGGAAATTTCCCCTTGCTCATCTCATAGAAAAATCAGCATAATTTATAAGGATAATAGTTTATACCTTAGCCTTTTTATTCCTTGGTACTTTCATGTATCTATAAATTACTCCCCTGCTATGTTCCTCCACTCTCATAGATTTCAACACATCCTTGTCTTTTTTTCACTATGTGTACATGTCTGTGTATTTACACATATTTTCTATAGCAGTTATGATGGCAGGATGAATTAGAAGAAGGGAAGACTAGAGGTAAAGAAACCAGATGATAAGCTATTACAAAAGATCATGTAAGAACTGAGAAGAAATTGAACTCACTTGATAATAATGATATTAGTAAAAGAGACTTGCATCTTATTTTGGAGAAAATTAATAAAAATTATGACTATGGTAATACAAATAGAGAGAAATATTGACAGAGATGTGGAAATTAAAGAATATGCTTCATTTTTGAGAAGAATATTCCATGCCTTTAAAATAAAAACAAAAGCTAAGGAGAGAAGTTACTTAGGGGAATTGAGTTAAAATTTTGAATGTGATGAGATAAAGGTGGCAGTGAAAAGTTGCACTTAATTTTCCAGTACACACATGGAGATTTGAAAATGTAGCTCAGGAAAAAAAGAAAAGAGACTTTTGGGAACTAAAATGTCAGAGTAATCAGTCCATCCCTATAACCCTCCAATTTTATTCTCAGATCAGTCATAAAATTTTGCCCCACGATAGGTTCTGAAGGGGCAGAAGCAACAAGAAAAAAAGTGAAACAATCTTTTAACCCAGGAAACTGGAAGGATCTACAGGTTCAGTCCCTCTCATTCAGATAAAGGTAGTGATAGAATATAGTTCAAGACAGGAAGCTCCTCAGTGAGCCAAGAGAAAGCTCCACCTATGCAGATCATCAGGAGATTCTGAGCCCTAGGTTGGTAAAATAAGTGAACACAAATACCGGGATGCTTCACATGCCTTGGAGAAGGGAAATGGTGAAAGGAAAAGAGAGGACACACAGGAGGAAGGGGTTGGAGGGAAATATATTAGTAGTAATCATAGCGGTGAATGGGAATGGGATGAACTTTCCCATAAAATGGAAGAGAAAGCAGAGTGGATCAAAAAACAGAATGCTGCAATATGCTGTTTACAAGAAAATTACTTCATCAAATGATATGAACAGACAATTTTCTGATGATGAAATTAAAATCATCTATAATAATATCTAAATCTAAATCACTATTGATTGAAGAAATTCAAATTAAAACAACTCTGAGGTACCACCTTAAACCTCTCAGTTTCACTAAGATGACAGGCAAAAAATAATGATAAATGCTGGAGGAAATGTGGGAAAACTGGGAAACTAATGTTTTATTGTTACAGTAGTGAAATGATCCAAATACTCTGGAGAGCAATTTGGAACTATGCCTAAAGGGCTATCACACTGTGCATATCCTTAAACCCAATAGTCTCACTACCGGGTCTGTATCCCATAGAAATCATAAAGGATGGAAAAGAACCCACATGTGCAAAAATGTTTGTAGCAGCGCTCTCTCTCTCTCTCTCTCTCTCTCTCTCTCTCTCTCTCTCTCTCTCTGTCTGTCTCTGTCTTTCTTACCCCCCTCTCTTTCTTTCTCTCTCCCTCTCTTTCTCTCCCTTCCCATTCTCTCTCTCTTTCTCTACCCCCTCTCTCTCCTTTCTCCCCCCCCCAGGAAATTAGCATTAAGTAATTTGTCAAAGATCACACAGCCAGAAAGTGTTCAGAACCTGAGGCCTGAGGCCAGATTTGAGCTTAGATAAGCAGCTCTTTTTGTGGTGACAAAGAATTAGACCCCCATTTCTGACACAATAAAAGAGCAAATTGCAAATCAGTAGGGCTATTTCCAGTCCCAGCTCAGAAGACAAACTTTGGGAAACAAGGTTGCTTCCTGAAAAGAGAAGGAAAAGCTACCTCCTGTAAACAAAAGGGATCCCTGTGCTCAAAGCCAAAGCTCAGAGCTGCATAAGAATCTTGGGACAGCACACTCTTTACCCCCCCCCAAAAAAAATAAAAAAAATAAAGGAAATACCAAAAAAAGAAAATAAGCAAAAAACATAAAAGAGCCTTGACCATAGAAAGGTACTATGATGACAGAGCAGACCAAAACACCAACTCAGATGAAGACAAAATGTGCACAGAAAAAATCTCAAAGAATAATATAACTTAGTTTCAAGCCTGAAGAGGCTTCTTTGAAGTGCTCATAAAAGACATTAAAAGGCAAATAAGAGATTTAGAAGAAACAATGAGAAGAGAAATGAGAAGTATGCATGAGAGAGTCAACAGTTTGAAAAAGGAAGGGAAAAAATTGAAAAAAAAACAGTAGAATTAATGAAATGGAAAAAGTGATGAAAAGCTAACTGAAGAAAATGACACGTGAAAAACTAAAACTGGGTGAATAAAACCCAATGACTAAGTGATACAGGAAGAATCAGTCAAACAAACTAAAAAAAGAAAATTTTAAAAAATGGAATAAAATGTCAAATAGGAAAATGTCATTATAAATATAGCCAATGTAGAAAATAGATCCAGAAGAGACAATTTGAAAAATATAGACCTCCCTGGAGGTCACAATTAAAAAACGATCCTTGATGGCAAAAATTCTTTTAAGAGATCATTAAGGAAAACTGCCATGATATACTAGAAACAGAATGGGAAATAGTCATTAAAATAATCCACCAGTCACCTCTGCAAAGAGATACCACAAGGAAATTTCCAAGGGACATTGTTGCAAAACTCCAAAACTATAATCTCAAGATAAAAATACTGGAAGCTGTCAAACAAAAACAATTTAAATATCAAGGAGCAACAGTCAGGATCATCCAAGATCTGGTAGCCTCTACTCTAAACAATCAGAGAGCATGGAATACCATATTTCAGAAGGCAAAGAACTTAGGGTTACAACCAAGAATTAACTATCCAGCTAAGAGAGATGATGGAGCTTCAATGAAGTAAGAAAATTTCAGTTATTTATATTGAAAAAAAAGAAACTAAAACTAAACAGAAAATTCAGTCTATAAATACTGAAATCAAGAGCATAGAAAAGTAAACAGGGGGAAAATATACTATTTAAAGGTTAAATTGTGTTTATATCCCTAAATAGGAAAATGCTTATCTGTAACTCTTTTTTTATTTTATTAAAGCTTTTTATTTACAAAATATATGCATGGATAATTTTTCAACATTGACCCTAGCAAAACTTTCTGTTCTAATATTTTCTCTCCTTCCTCCCACTCCCTCTCCTAGATGGCAGGTAATCAAATACATGTTGAATATGCTAAAATATATGCTAAATGCAATACATGTATTCATATTTATACAGTTATCTTGCTGCATAAGAAAAAATCAGATCAAAAAGGAAAAGAAGAACCTGAAAAAGAGAGCAAAATAAAAAAAAAAAAAAAAAACCATCAACAGAAAGAGTGAAAATGCTATTTTGTGGCCTACACTCAGTTCCCACAGTTCGCTCTCTGGGTATATATAGCATTCTTTATCATTGAACAATTGGGACTGGTTTGAATCATCTTATTATTGAAGAGAGCCATGTCCATCAGAATTGATCATTGTATAATCTTGTTGTTTATAATGATCTCCTGCTTCTGCTCACTTCACTCAGCATCAGTTCATGCAAGTCTCTCCTGGCCTCTCTGAAATCATCCTGCTGGTTGTTTCTTACAGAAAAATAATATTCCACAACATTCATATACCATAATTTATTTCATCATTCTCCAATTGATGGGCATCACTACAAAAAGGGCTGACAAAAACATTATTGAACATTTGGGTCCCTTTCCCTATTTTAAGATCTCTTTGGAATATAAGCCCAGTTGAAACACTGCTGGATCAAAGGGTATGCACAGTTTGTTAACTTTGTGAGCATAGTTCCAAAATACTCTCCAGAATAGTTGGATCCATTCACAGTTCCAGCTACAATGTATTAGTGTCCCAGTTTTCACACATCCCCTCCAACATTCATCCTTATCTTTTCCTGTCATCTTAGCCAATCTGAGAGTTGTGTAGTGGTACCTCAAGTTGTCTTAATTTGCATTTCTGTGATCAATAGTGATTTAGAGGACCTTTTCATATGTCTAGAAATAGTTTCAATTTCTACATCTG
Organism: Myrmecobius fasciatus; assembly: GCA_023553655.1. Lineage (NCBI taxonomy): Eukaryota > Metazoa > Chordata > Mammalia > Dasyuromorphia > Myrmecobiidae > Myrmecobius > Myrmecobius fasciatus. Next base: position 10,525 of record JAJPUD010008397.1, read on the forward strand.
AAAATTGTCTTTCCATAAACTTTGACCTTCTATAAATTGGAGAATGACTGGAATTTGTATAAATTTGAATCAATTCTTTATCTTTTAGAAAAATCTTTGAATGTAAAAATGTTTTCTCAGTTTGCTTCCCCTCTAATCTTCTCTGTATTAATTTTCTTTGTACAAAACTTTTTAACTTAATATAATCAAAATTATCTATGTTGTGATCAATAATAATCTCTAATTTTTCTTTGGTTACAAATTCCTTTGTCCTCCACAGGTCTGAGAAGTAAACTATCCTATTTTCTAATTTGTTTATAATATCATTCTTTATGTCTAGAACATGAACCCATTTCGACCTTATTTTGGTATACGGTAATAGGTGTGAGTCAATACCTAGTTTCTGCCACACTAGTTTCCAGTTTTCCCAGGAGTTTTTGTCAAATAGTGAGGTCTTACCCAAAAGCTGGGGTCTTTGGATTTGTCAAACTCTAGACTGCTATAGTTCTTGATGATTTTGTCCTATGAATCTAACCTATTCCACTGACCAACTAGTTCATTTCTTAGCCAGTATGAAATGGTTTTGACAACTGCTGCTATAAATAAAATATTGTTTTAGATCTGATACAGCTATTCCACTTTCATTTGCCTTTTTTTTCATTAATTCCCTTGAAATTTTTGACCTTTTGTTCTTCCAGATGAACTTTGATACTATTTTTTCTAGATCTGTAAAATAATTTCTTAGGAATTTTATTGGTATATAACTAAATAAATAGAATAGTTTAGGTAGTATTGTTATCTTTATTATATTTGCTTGACCTATCTAAGAGCTTGATATTTTTCAAACTATTTAGATATGACTTTATTTGTGTGGAAAGTGTTTTGTAGTTTTGCTCACACTGTTCCTTACTTTGCCTTGGCAGATAGATTCCCAAATATTTTATACTATCGACAGTTATTTTGAATGGATTTCCTTTTTGTATCTCTTACTGCTGAACTTTGTTGGTAATATATAAAAACGTTGATGATTTGTGTGGATTTATTTTGCATCCTGCAACTTTGTCAAAGTTGTGAATTGTTTCCAGTAGTTTTTTAGTTGAGTTTCTAGGTTTCTCTAAGTATAACATCATACCATCTGCAAAGAGTGATAGTTTGGTTTCCTCATTACCTACTCTAATCCCTTTACTGTATTTTTCTTCTCTTACTGCCAAAGCTAGCATTTCTAATACAATATTGAATAGTAATGATGATAGTGGGAAATTTTGTTTCACCCCTGATCTTATTGGGAATGGTTCCAGTTTATCCCCATTACATATGATGCTTTTGGATGATTTTAAATAGATGCTGCTGACTATTTTATTTATATACTCTGTTGTGTTTTTAATAGGAATTGATGTTGTATTTTATCAAATACTTTTTAGGCATCCATTGAAATAATCATATGGTTTTTGTTAGTTTGGTTATTGGTACAGTCAATTATGCTAATAGTTTTCCTAATATTGAAGAAACCCTGCATTCCTGGTACGGATCCTATCATTTTTGTGTTATAAAAGGAATTTGGTAGGAGTCTTCTTTTCCTATTTTTGCAAATAGTTTATATAGTATTTGAATTAATTGTTCTTTAGATGTTTATTAGAATTCACATGAAAATCCTTCTGGTCCTGGAGATTTCTTCATATGGAGCTGATTAATAGCTTGTTCTATTTCCTTTTCTAAAGTGGGACTATTTAAATAATTTATTTCCTCTTCTATTAATCTTGGAAATCTTTATTTTTTCAAGTATTACTCCATTTCACTTAGGTTATCAAATTTATTGGCATAAATTTGGGCAAAATTACTACTAATTATTGCTCTAATTTCTTCTTCATTGGTGGAAAGTTCTCCCTTTTCAGTTTTGACACTAGCAATTTGATTTTCCTCTTTCCTTTTTCTAATATAATTAAGTAAAGGTTTATTTATTTGGTTGGTTTTTTCATAAAACCTACTTTTAGTTTTATTTATTAATTCAATAGTTTCTTTTTTAACTTTCAATTTTTAATTTATTTTGTCATCATGATTTCAGGAATTCCAATAATCCTTAGATTATTGCTCCTATTTTCCAGATCAGTTGTTTCCCCTAGTAGGCATTTTACATTTTTTTTCGTATTTTTTCCATTATTCTGGTTTTGTTTTACTGATTTTTGATGTCTCATGGAGGCATTCATTTCCATTTGTTCAGTTCTGATTTTTAGTGAATTATTTTTTTCATTTTCTTTTTTTACTTTTTTGTATTTATCCAATTGAATGTTTATATGAATTGTTTTGTTCTATATATATATTTTTCCATTTCCCGAATTCTGTTTTTTAAGGAGTTATATTACTTTTCCGTTTGCCAAATTCTGTTGTTCAGGGAGTTGCCTACTTTTTCCATTTTGTCAACTTTATTTTTAAGGAGTTATATGCTTCCATTTCACTGTCTATTTTGTAGTGAAATTTTTTTGAGATAATTTGTGTTTTCTTTTCCAAACCCTCTTGTAAAGTTCTCAATTCCTTTCGCCATTTTTCTTACAGCTCTCTTTTAAGATCTCTTATAATTTTTTCTATGAGAGCCTTGTATGGGGAACAATTTATATTACCCAAATTATATTTGGGGCTTCATGTGGAGACAATCTGCTTTTAGTCTTCTCAGCATTTGAAATCTGTTCTCTTTCACCATAAAAACTATGGCCAAAGTTTTTTACTTTTTTACACATTTTTTTTTTTTAATTGATGTCTGCTTTTAGGGAAAGGGAGGTTGTCCGAGCTTCCTCTACAAGTGGCTGATCCTGTGCTGGATCAATGCTTACTGACTCCCCATGCTGGGTGTGCATAACTAGGTCCCATGAAATTCTGTCCTTTTAGGGTCCTGGAATTTATGTTTTGTGTTTATGTTGGATGTTTTATAACTTCTTTGCTGATCTATTGGCTTGCAACCATGGCAGAGTAGCCAACACTGTTGTAGATTCCTCCCCATAGATACTCTAGTACACAAAGTCTCCAAAACCCCAGGCCTGCACTGCCTGCACTGGTCTGTGCTCAGCCTGCTTGAGCTTGTCCCACCCCTTTCTGTGCTCAATTGAAACAGACCTTTTCTGGTGATCTCTGAAATTATCTTTTGCTGGTAATTTGCTACACTTCCAATATTTGTGGATTCTTTCAGTTCAGAACTAATTCAGAGGCTGGATTTGGTAATTAGTCTGAGGGTCATGGGAAAAGGTCAGAAAGAAATAGTGTCCTCTTTGTTTTCTTGGCTCCACCCCACAAGAAACACATCTAAAGCATAGAGATACATATAGAGTAAAGCTAAAAGGCTGCAACAGAATCTATTATGCTTCAGGTGAAGTAAAAAAAAGCAGGGGTAGCAATCCTGATCTCAGATCAAGCAAAAGCAAAAATGGATCTAATTAAAAGAGTTAAGGAAAGAAACCATATCTTGTTAAAGGGTACCAGAGATAATTAAAAAATATCAATACTAAACATATATGCACCAAGTGGTATAGCATCTAAGTTTCTAAAGGAGAAGTTAAGAGAGGTGCATGAAGAAATAGCAAAAATATAGTAGTGGGGGATCTCATCCTTGCTTTCTTATAGCTAAATAAATCAAATTACAAAATAAATATGAAAGAAATTAAGGAGATAATTAGAATTTTTGAAAAGTTAGGGATTATAGATCTTTGTAGAAATTTGAATGGAGACAGAAAGAAGTACATTTTTCTTTCTTTCTTTCTTTCTTTTTTTTTTTTTTTTGGTGAGGCAATTGGGGTTAAATGACTTGCATAGGATCACACAGCTAAGAAGTCAATTGCTATCCAGATTTGAATTTAGGTCCTCCTGACTTGAAGGCTAGTGCTCTATTCATTGTGCCAATTAGCTGCCCCTTAGTATATTTTTTTCTCAATGGTTTATGGAACCTGTACAAAAATTGGCCATGGATTAGTGCATAAAAACTTCAAAATCAAATGTAAAAAGTCAGAAATAGCAAATTCACATTTTTCAGATCATGATGCCATAACAATTATGCACAGTAAAAGGCCAGAGGATAAAAACCAAAATTTATTTAGAAACTAACTAATCTAATCCTAAGCAATGAATTGATGACACAACAAATCATAGAAACAATTAATAACTTCATCCAAGAGCATGACAATAGTGAGACAACATACCAAAATTTGTGGGGTGCAGTTAAAGAGGTTATAAGGGGAAATTTTATATCTCTAAATGCTTACTTGCATAGAATAGAAAAAGAGAAGATCAATGAATTGGACTTAGAACTGAAAAAGCTGGAAAAAGAACACATTAAAAATCCTCAATTAAATACCAAATTTGAAATTCTGAAAATAAAGTTGGAGATTAAAAATTAAAATTAAGAAAATTATTGAATTAATAAATAAAGCTGAGTTGGTTTTATGAACAAAATAACAAAATAGACCTTTAGTTAATTTGATTAGAAAAAGGAAAGAATAAAATCAAATTGTTAGTCTGAAAAATGACAAGGGAAAACTTTTCAACAATGAAGAGGAAATTAGAGCAATAATTAGAAGTTATTTTGCCCAACTTTTTGTCAGTAAATGTAATAATATAAGTTAAATGGGAAAATATCTACAAAAAATATTGATTGTTCAGGTTAAGAGAAGAGAAAATCAAGTATTTAAATAGTCACTTTTTAGAAAAAAGAAATAAAACAGGCTATTAATCAACTCCCTAAGAAAACATCTTCAGGACTAGATATACTACATGTTTCTGCTACAAATATTTAAAGAAAAATTGATTTGAATACCATTTGATTTGAATACTAATTGATTTACTACTTGATTTGAAAACTATTTGAAACAATAGGGAAAGAAGGACTCCAACCAAATTCATTTTATGACACAGATATGATGCTGATACTTAAACCAGATTGGGTGAAAACAGAAAGAAAATTATAGATTAATTTCCCTGATGAATATTGATGCAAAAATCTCAAATAAAATATTAGCAAAGGGATTAAAGAAAGTCATCCCCAGTACAATACACTATGAACAAGTAGGATTTATACCAGGAATGCAGGGCTGGTACAATATTAGGAAAACTGTTAGCATAATTGACTATATCACTAACCAAAGTAACAAAAATCATGCGATTATCTCAATAGATGCAGAAAAATCATTTGATACAATCCAACACCCATTTCTACTAACAATACTAGAGAGTATAGAAATAAATGGACTTTTCCTTAAAATGATCAGTAGCATATATTTAAAACCATCAGCAAGTATCATATGCAATGGGGATAAATTGGAACCATTCCCCAATAAGATCAGGGATGAAACAAGATTACCCACTATCACCATTACTATTCAACATGATATTAGAAATGTTAGCTTTGGCAATAAAAGAAAAAGAGATTAAAGGGATTAGAGTAGGTAATGAGGAAAACAAATTATCACTCTTTGTAGATGATCTGGTGGTATTTTTAGAGAATCCTAGGGAATCAATTAAAAAACTACTAGAAACAATTCACATCTTTTGCAAAGTTGCAGGATACAAAATAAATCCACATAAATCAAAGCATTTTTAAATATTACCTACAAAGTCCAGCAGCAAGAGATACAAAGAGAAATTCCATTCAAAATAACTGTCAGTAGCATAAAATATTTAGGAATCTATCTGCCAAGGCAAGATTAGGAACTATATGAACACAACTACAAAAAACTTTCCACACAAATAAAGTAAGATCTAATCAGTTGGAAAAATATCAAATGCTCTTGAGTAGGCTAAGAGAATGTAATAAAAATGAAAATAATACCTAAATTAATCTCCTTATTTAGTGTCATGCCAATCAAACTCCCAGGAAATTATTTTACATACATAGAAATATTATAATAAATTTAACTATTTCCACCAATGAGATGATTAGGATCAGTTACAGTAATCTTGTGATGAGAGAGAGCCATCTATCCCCTGTGAGAGGACTGTGGGAATTGAGTGTGGACCCCAGCACAGCATTTTCATTCTTTTAGTTGTTGTTTGCTTGCATTTTGCTTTTTTTCTCATTTTTTTCTTTTTGATCTGATTTTTCTTGCACAGCAATTATATAAAAATGTACATACATGTATTGGGTTTAAGATGTATTTTAACATTTCTAAAATAGATAAATAAAAGTGCCATTTCCAAATCAAAAATTACATAAATTTTCAAAACAAAGGAAAGAAATTAAAAGTGCCAAGTCCATTAGAATTGATATCTATATAATGTTTTTTTTCCATGTATAATGATCTCCTGGTTCTGCTCACTTTACTTAGCATCAGTTCAGGTAAGTCTCTCCAGGCTTCTCTGAAATTATCCCACTGATTGTTTCTTATAGAACAATAATATTCCATAACATTCATATATCATAAATTATTCAGTCATTATCCAACTGATGGGCATCCAAGAAATGAAATACTATTAAACAAAGAAATACTATTAAGCTAAGAATTGTACTTTTAGAAGTCACCTGCATAAAAATTTGAATATAGGATTTGAGAACCTGAGAGGATATAATTTCTGAGAGAGTGTTGAGAATGACGAACTCAATCTTAAGTCTTTAAAAATGTCTTGGTGAAGGACAAGAAGAGGAATAAACTGGAAGAAAGAATCCATACATTCTGAGATTTAGAAAAAGACTGAGCTGGTATTAAATTTCTGAGGCCAAGAATGAGAACTTTAAGAAGGTAGCCATCTACACTATTGGGCGATTTAGAAAAAAAAAAAATTGGGAGATTGAAGGAAAAGAGGGATTTGATTTAAGGAAGTATTGGTGATCCTTGGACATCCAAAATCAGCAGAGGTTGGATCAAGAAGTATACTGAAAGAGGATGAATATAGAGTGATCAATGTGAAGTGGAGGAGGAAGCAGATTGCCAGGCAAATGAGGACAAATAATAAAAACCCTTTAATTAGAATGTTCTCAAGTGGAGGTAACTCATTGGGTAGACCACTCAAAGTTTATAAATGGATTATATTGTATTCCTTGCCACTGGCATTTTAATAATTTACAGACCTTTAACAGAAGCCTAAATGAAGCTTCCTTTTAAAATAGCAGGTAATGATGTATTTAATTGCTTAGACATCAATTTCATTTATAAAGAATTGCCCCCAAAGGGTGAATATTATCTGTATTCCTACAATTTACAATTTCATTTATTATTAAACCATCAGGTACTTCAGCTGTCTCATTACTTAATGTGGAAGAATTTTCTTATTTTAGTTAACACCACAATGAAATCAATAGAGTTCATCAAGGATGCAAATGAATATAAATCAAGTTTAGGAAAGAAAAAGCAGCTACTGTAGATATTGTTTAAGGAAGCATCCTCTATATCATCTCTCACCCTACAATCTTCACTTTAAAACTTTTTCATTATATTTGGCTCCTTTTGTAGCCCTATGTACTTTATTTTATGCATTTAAATATGATATTCTTAGAAAGGTCTATATGCTCCAGCAGACTGCCAAAGAAGACCAAGAAATGCACAAAAGGTTAATAATTTATGATTAGGTAAAACAATCCAACCTACTCTCTATGGCCAGGGTATCCCTCCACTAATTTGTCTATTAGGCTATGAGACCAAGTAGAATCAATTATAGTTATTGACCCTTCTACTTCTGTTTCCAAAATATTTCTTCCTACCATCTCCTCTAGAAGACACACATATTCCCACTACCCAGGTGCATCTAGTCTCATACTCCAGGATTAAGAGACTACAAATGCCCCATCCTATTCCTACCTCCCACAAAGTACTTAATAAATATTTTTGCTTGATTGATTATTAATGATAAATCCAATGGAATTTTAATTTTGGCAGGGTCACTTTCTTCTAATACATAAAACTTGTGATGCTTACTTTTCATATAAAATAGGCCTTTGGTATTCAATATAAAGATCATTGGTTTTAAGCTAGATCCATTATAATTTACTGGCAGTTCAGATAGTTCTAGGCATTATAAAGAAGAAAGATTAGCTCCATTAAGTGATTATCTGTTGCATCCTGGGTATTCTTCCTTCCCTGCTAGGGCTTCTTTAGCAGATAATAATAGAGAGCAACTTGATGACATTTCCCCAAATTTTATTTTAGCATTTGGAAAATCATGTATTTCAGGGCTTACTAATGTTAAAGATCAGCTTATGACCCAGAATAGAATATCTGGGAGCTGCAAAAAGTCAATTTTGACTTAATATGAAGTCAAAATTCTTAGCTCAGAGTTTCTCCAAATGCAAACTGACATTTGTCAGATTGTTTGGGGGCTTTGTTAAGCAATTAAGAGCTCACTTGTAAATCAAATGAGCTGCCAAAATCCTGTCCAATTTCAATGCTCAGAGAAAGTCTAGTTGGTCTCAGGAGTATAGAAGGAAGGTATTTGGAATATGTTTTTATCCAGGATGGTCCTTTAAAATGGATATATACAAGGGAATATTGTGAAGGCAGCAGCAAGAACTCTGAGTGCAAAAAATATTTTGCTGATAAGTACTCTGGTAATTAAGATTCTTCAATATGAATCAAAACATTTTTGGGAAAAATAAGGTTTTTGATCAAATACTCTTTGCAAAAATAACCATTTTACATATACAATGAAGTGAAAACGAGCAGGTCATTTCTGGAAAGTATATATGGATGTTATGCATGGTATTGCACAGCTATAATCTTAGATAACAAGGAAGCTAAGGATAATAAATCTCTTCAGCTTGGGAGTTCTAAGCTCTATTGGACTAACCTATTATCAGTATGGTGACCTCTTGGAAATTTAGAGCCACTAGGTTGCTTTGGAATAAGAAATTAGGTTAGATAAGAAATAGAAGAAGACTAATCCAAAACTGGGGCTAACAAACTAGACTGTTACATTTTAAGGTGTCAAGGTACTGGAAGTAAGAAGTCAGTATAAAATTGAAATGTTCCACCAAGGATTTATTAAGATGAGGAAGTGAGGAGACTATTAGTTTGGAAAAGAATAAAAGAATAGAGGCTGTGATGAAGTTCAGAATTAAGGGTTATAAGGCAGAAGGAGAAATGGAAAGAGAACAGATTATGATCAGATTTTTAAAAATCAAACTTACAATTACATAAATGAAATAATTAAGGCTAAGGATAAAATAAAAAGTATAGCCATCTCTTCATATAACCAAATGAAATATAGTGGAGAAGTAAGTAATAAGAAATGATTAAATCCAAAAACTTTGAAGTTTGCACTTTTGAGAATAAAGGAAGTATGTTGGGGGCTTCCAATATGAAGGAATGAGGGAGAAAGGAGAGAAAGATAATGAGCCAAGAATCAATTTTTTTGAGGAACGAAAGAGAAAGTTCTGGAGGTCAGAAAACAAAGTATCAAAAGTTTCTGGAGATAAAATAAACCCATAAACAAGCAATATTTTCTTATAATAATAACAAAATATAAGAAATAATAATGTAAAGTGAAATTCTACTCCAAATCCTACAAAACAAATAAAATACTCGGGCATCAATCTAACAAGGCTCACAAAATATATGTATAGATTAAGTTTCACAGTGTTCCTTATAGAAATGAACAACAAATTAAACAGTTTAGGGAATATTCAGTGTTCATTGTCAGGTCATGCCAATATAACAAAATGATAATAAAACCAAAGAAAGCTTATGTTAGCAAAATTATCAAAGGGATATTTTTAAAGCTTTATTAATAATAACAAAATTCATTGTGGGAACAAAAAAAATAGAATATCAAAGTAAATAAGGGGAAGAGGAAGGTAAAGATGAATAGCACTTGTAGATTCAAAATAGATCCAAAAAGCAACCATGGAAAGGAAAGAAGAAAACCAAATTACAATATCAAAAATAAAAAGGGGGAACTTAAAAACAAATGAAGAAGAAATTAAAGCAATAATATTGGAGCTATTTTGTCCACCTGCATATAAGCAAGTCTGATAATTTGACTAAAATAATGAATATTTACAAAATTTTAAATTTCCTAGATTAACCCAAGAAGGAAATAAAATACTTAACTAGTTACATTTTAGAAAAAGACATTGAACAAAACATTAATGAACTCCCTGAGAAAATATCTCCAGGCCAGTTGGATTCATAAGTGAATTTTAGTAAACATTTAAAGAGCAATTAATTCCAATACTATATAAACTGTTTGGTAAAATAGGGGAAGAAAGAATTATAACAAATTCCCTTTATGACACATATGTGGTGCGGATGCTTAAACTAGGAAGGGCCAAAACACATAAAATTAAAACCAAACTCCCCTAATGAATATTGATGGAAAGATCTTAAATAAAATATTAGCAAAGAAATTCCAGAAGCTTATCATCAGGATAATACCCTATGACCAAGGGGAATTTATGCCAAGAATGCCGGGGTGGTTCAACATCAGAAAAACTATCAATATAATTGATCATATCAATAACCAAACTAATAAATGATATGATTATTTAAATAGATGCAGAAAAAAGCATTTGACAAAATGCAAGTAGGAACTAGAAAACACTAGAAAGCATAGAAATGAATGGAATTTTCCTTAAAACGAAAAGCAGAATTTATTTAAAACCCTTAGCAAGCAGCATATGTTATGGAGGTAAGCTAGAAATATTCCAGTAAGATAAGGGGTCAAACAAGATTGCCTATTATCACCACTATTATTCAATATCATACTGGGACTGCTAGCTTTAGCAATTAGAGAAGAAAAAGAAATTGAAGGATTTAGTGAAGGCAATAAAGAAACAAAACTATCACTCTTTGCAGAAGATATGATAGTATATTTAAAGAATACAAGAGAAGCCACTAAAATAAATGATAGAAACAATTAACAACTTTCACAAAGCTTCATGATATAAAATAAACCTATATAAATCATCAGACAAAATTAGCCTAAACAATTAGAAGAATATAAAGCAGCAAGTCTGATAATTTGACTGAAATAGATGAATATTTACAAAATGTAATATAATATAATAATATAATATAATATAATGACAATTTCACTTAAATTAATTGACTTATCCAGTACCAATCAAACTGCCAAAAGGTCAAGGATTTGACGGAAATTAATGAAAAAAATACAAATGAAGAGGGCTTAGAAGTGCCAGGCATAAAACTGTATTATAAAATAGCCATCATCAAAACAATTTGCTATTAGTTAAGAAATATAATAGTGGATCAGTAGAACAGGTTAAGTTCAGAAGATGAAATAGTCAGTGATTATAGCAATAAGAACTCACTATTTGACAAAAATTTCTGGGAAAATGGAAAACAGTATGACAGAAACTATGCAATACTATAAAAATAACCCTGAGTTTCTATCATATACTTAGTAAATTGCAAAGAAGATAAAAGATGGGAATAGTCAACGTTGGTGCAGTTGTGGAAACATAATCATAGTTGTACATGGTTAGTGGAGCTATGAATTAGTAAAACTATTCTTTAAAGCAATTGGAATTACACAAAGTGACTAAATTGCTTTTATAGATGTAGATGTAGAAATTCTGCCACTAAGTTTATAACCTAAGGAGGCATTAATGAGAAGAAAGTTACCATATACACCAATTTTATAGCAACACTTTTTTTTTGTAATGGCAAAGAATTAAAAGTAAATTCTAATGGAATATTGCAGTGGTATAAAAATAATGGATATGTTGAATATAAAGAAGCATCAATTTATGAGATTAGAAGTGAAATAGATATTACCATTTAAGAAAACAATATACACAATGATTAAATAATGTAGATGGAAAGAATAGCCATAAAACTATCAAAGAAAATGTTGAGAAATTACAAAGAAGAAGCATGGCCATAAAGAATAAATCTGAGGAGACATCAGCACATTCTTTTGATTAGAAGATGATTCATGGATATGTCATTTTTTTCTTATTTTTATTTGCTTTTCAAATATGTGATTTTTTATATTTTTAAATATCTAATCTTGGAAGATGACAGAATAGGTTGATAAATTTCAACCTCTCCAGATTTCCCCTCAAAATAGAACAAATTTCCACCTGGAGTGGTGAAAAATCAAGATGATTTAGGGCAGAACTGGAGTCCTCCTAATATAATCTGAGAAGATCTGAAGACCAAGTCTGGGGATTAAGCAGTCTGAAGAGCAAATGCCTCTGGTTTAACTCCTCAGAATCACCAAATGGCAAGATCTTGAGCTAGCTGGAGCCTCAGCAGGAACCACAGAGAGTCTCAAATCCTAGACTGTTTATGGGGTCAGGGTTTGAGTCTGGAAAGATGATGTGAACCTCTACTGAATGGGAACACCTGACTAAGCCATACTCCCTGGGTGAATGCAGGAGCAATGGAGCAGCGATGCTGTTGACTGTTGGTACTTGCCTATGTGAATGCATAGAGGAGGCAAGAGGGTGGAACTCTTGTTATGGGGTTTCTGGTCAGAGTGGAGAACTGAAGCAAAGCTTGGATCACCATCCTCCTACACCATGATTAGAAGTGCTTACACATACCTCTTATTTAAAAAAAGAACCATCAAAGAATATTTCCCACTATATTATGGGAACAGGGAAGACTGGGTTCATCCTCAGAGGAGCATACTTTAGTAAAACATTCTTTTTAGTAAAAAAAAAAAAAAAAAAAAAAAGCTACTGCCCCAAAGAGTAATGTGAAATGACCCCCTGTCCAGAGAGAATTTATAGAATAACTTAAAAAAGAATTCAAAAATCAAATGAAAGAAATTGAGGAAAAACTAAAAAAAAAACCCTTAAAAATAAAAATAAAAACCATTCAAGAAAAGCAAGAAACATATGAAAAAAGCTGACCAACTAGAAAAAGGAGATACAGAATCTGAAAGATAAAAAGAAAATTCTTTGAAAAGTAGAATTGGATAAGGGGAAGCCAGTGAAGCTATGAGATGCCAATAAATAACAAACCAAAAATAACAACCAAAAAAAATTATAAAGAATGAGAAAATAAAACTGATTTTGAAACAAGAAAAATGATAGATCTGGAGAACAGATCAAGAAGAGAAAATGTATGAATAATTGGACTACCAGAAAGTTGTGACCAGAAAAAGAACCTTGACATAATAATGCAGGAAATAAACCAAGAAAATTGTCCTGGAGTGATAGAACATTAGGGAAAGAAGAAATAGGAAAAAAATCCACTGATCACTACCTCAAAGAGATTCTTTGTGGAAAACACATAGGAATATTATTGTCAAATTTTTGAAACCCTGGATCAAATAGAAAATTTTGCAAGAAACAAGGAAAAAAATTCATATACTCTGGAGCTATGATTAGAATTGCATAAGACCTATCAGCAGCTACAATAAAAGATCATAGGTCCTGGAATCATATCTGCCAACAATCAAAATAAATAGACTTGTTGCCAAAAATATCATATCCAGCAAAATTATCTATAATATTAAATAAAAAAATGGACAATCAATGAACTTGCATATTTTAAAGACTTTCTATCAACCAAAACCAAACAACAGAAAATTTAACATAAAAGAGTCAATATAAAAGATGAGTCTCAAGGAATTCAACATGGGCAAATTGTTTATACTTTCTTTTTCTTTTACATGGGAAATATATACCATAGGTTTAAGATTCACACCAGTAAAAGGGTAACTGAAAATAAGATTGGCAGAGTCAAGGCAAAAAGAATAATCAGGTTATACAAATGAGGTTCAGAGGAAGAATAGACACAGAAGTATTAGAGGGGAAGGAGGGCTCATAATTCTGAAAATGGGTTCAATAGGCAACACTACAAATATATCATGAGGGATATAGCATTCTCCAAAATCTATAAAGAAATAAGGAGGGAGGGATGAGCAGGTGGGGAAGAAAAGGTGAGGGAAGAAGACAAGGAAGGAATCCTTGGGAGGGATATTAAGTAATAGCAAGGCAAGTTATGGAGGAGAATTTAATTGCAGAGGCAGCAGGGATAGGAAAGATGTGTGTGTGTGTGTGTGTATGTGTATGTGAGAGTGTGTATGTATGTATATATCTGCATATACATTTATCTATCTATATCTACATATCTTTCTGTATATCTATCTGTATATCAATATCTATCTATCTATCTATCTATATATATAGTTAACTTATTTTTTAACTCAAATTTGCTTGGGGATGGTGGGGGGGGATGGAAGGAGAAAAAAGAATAAAGTAAATAAGGTGTGCAGAAGAGAACCAAAGAATAATTTACAAGGAAGCAAAGAAAATGGACATTCATTAATATACTTCTTCTACATATCTATATTTATATCTATATTTACTTTCTTGATCTTGTAATTAGTTGTTATATATTTTGAATCCTCCATGATGTTCTGCTCATCATATGGTAATTTACTTATTTGTTTTGCTTTATTTTATTTTATATTTGTTTTCTGTCTTTTTTATAACTCTGTTTTTTCATATAAAATAAATTTGCAGACACACACATATGTGTGTGCATATATGAGTGTGTGTATATCTATCTATCTATCTATCTATCTATCTATCGATCTATCTAAATTCTTTATGTGGGATGACTTTCTTGGAGGGAAGAGGAAAAAGAATACTGGGGAAATATAGAGTGATTTTTTTAAAAAAATCAATAAAATGTTACTTTAAAAAGAAAATATTTCATGACATTAACATCTTTGAATGGTTTATTATCTATGTTTCTTATTTACTTACTTTCTCTACAATTCACAACATAACAAAAAGGCATACTATTTCAGAAAATCCTACTATCAGTTGACCATATAAATACTTCTTAGTTTCTGGTTCAAAGTTTTCTGGTTCAAAATTGGCTTTTCTTTTTATTATTAAAGTACTTTACATCTACTCTCCAATTTAATTCAATAAATATTGGAACTAGCAGGATTTTTAGGGAATTTTGTTATTAAATCCCTCTTTTTTTAGAAAGATAAACTGAGTCCTAAAATAAAATGACTAAGTTTAATGGGCAAGTTCACATAGTGAATCAATCAACCGTGGATTATTAAGAAACTGATTATCTAATCCTATTATCTCCTTTACTGCCCAGATTTTTATAATTTCACTGTTTCTTGCCATCTCCATCAGATGATAGGGAGAGGACAAAGGAGATATAAGATATTTTACACCTTGGAGAAAAGGGTAAATACCTAAAATGATGCCTCAGAATTATATGAGGGTTTTTTTTTTGTTTGTTTGTTTTGTTTTGTTTTTTGCTGAGGCAGTTGAGGTTAAATGACTTGTCCAGGGTCACAGAGCTAGATTATATGAGTTTTTAAAGCAAAATCACTAAGAAGTGAAAATGGAGGAAGGAAAATGAAGACATATTTTGCTTATTTAACAAATTTGTCAATAACTAGCCATAGTGGTTTTTTGTTTTTTGTTTTTTGATCACTATTCTTCCTGTTTCTACTCTGCTTAAATGCACTTTCAATGTAGGGTGAAGAACATGTTATCTAAACAGAATTTAGAACAAGTTATCAAATAATCTACTCTGTGAAAGGTATTCTGTACATGTACAAAGACATAAGCTAAATAGTTTGTAATCTAAAATAATGTAAATTATTCATGATAGTTTGAGGAAAAACACCAACAATCAGAGTGATCAGGAAAAGTTTTCCATTGGAGGAGAAAATTGAATAGTATTTGAAGGCAAGATAGTGATAAGTGATAAGGGGAAGGACAAAGCATTTTTCAGCTATCAAAGATAAGCTATTCAAAGGTATGAGATGGAAAGATGGAAAGATAGAATACTGATTCTGAAAAGAATGATTAGATATTAGGCCACTTTGCTGCAACAGACACACATATGTCTACATAAACATATATGTGTATATACTTGCATATATGAACATGTATATATATATGTATATTACATGTATATACATATGTAATATGTATTATATATGCATGTGTGTTAGTAATCAATTTTAATAGTCTGCAAAATATGGAGAAGAAAAAAAGATGTCTTTAAAAAATGCAAGGTTATAGAGAAATGAAAAACTAGAATTCTATGGTTAATGGAAGGAAAAAATATGTAATTTAATATGATTCTATCACCAATATATGTTTTTCAACCCATAAAGTCTTTTCCTCCCTCCCTCATTCCCTCCTCTCCCCCATGTCTCTCTCTCTCTCACTCTCATCCTCTTTCCTTCCTTCCCCCCAAATGCCTTTCACATTACATGAATGCACTTTGAAAATGAGTTTAGGCAGGGAATATACTTGATTGCTTTTCAATGAGCAACAATAATCTATGTTGCTTGCTTTTTTTTTTATGGAATAGTGGACTGTTACTTTACTGTAGGAATTTCCAGAGAAGGGAATCTGTACTGCTTTGCTTGGTTTCATAGTGAATATATTCAAAAATTACTAAAATAGGAAAACACTCATCTTTGCTCATGAAATTCCATCCTCATTAATATTTTTGAGGTCTTCTGTTATTCAATACTCTGTAGATTCACAATTTTACATAGGCAATCCATATACTGGCCATATATATTTCGTTTTTTATGAAGAAAATTCCTAAGAGGCTTATTAGAAATTATTGCTCAGCCTAATCACCTCAAACTACCATCTCCACTTTCTCTACATAGTGAAAGGATTAGAAAAAGAAGCTAAATGCCTGAAATATACTTTCCAAGACTCAAGGACCTATAACAACTGAGGGCAAAGCAATATTATATTCCTTTCCAACCAACAGGCAGAGCTCTCAGATACTACTAGTCTAGATGTCCCAGAATCTATCTCAACTTTATACACTACTTGGAACAGCTGCTTTGATTCACATACTTAAGTAACAAGAGAATCATAGATTTTGAAAGTTGGGACATCCTTTAGCTTCTATTTAGTCTAACACAATCAAAAAAGTAATGTCCATGATAATACTTTGCAAATGGTTATCTAGTCTCTATTTCATGGGCTCTAAGACTAACTAGTTTATACCTCATGACCTTCCCTTTTTCTCTAATATGTATTGTTTTCCCTTGTCTCCAATTTAATAACAGGCAATCACTTAATGTTCAAAATACATAAAAACTCAAAAATTGTGGGAAAAGTATACCCGGAGATATTTCCTCCAATGCCTTTATGGTCCTAATGATGTATTTCCCAAAGAAAAATTTCAAGAAAAATGTGGCATTCTCAGGAATGCCTCCTATGTCTCCACCTCTCTATTTCCTCCTTATTCTAGCTGTGTCTACATAATATCCATATCTATTTATATTATCCAGAAGAAATGTGTTAAATTTTATCAGCCATTTGTATGTTTTGCCATGATCCCAAACACCTATATATCTTTTAAAAAGAAAGACACTGCTCTTATGGATGTGGAGAAAGCAAACATCTGAATATGGAGAAAACTCTTTCATAACTTGGTATTAATTGAACATGTTGAAAATTGTGGGTTAAATCATTTTAGACCTGGAGATGTGGATCCTGCAGGAGCTGCATCCAGAGAATTACCTCCCAATAAATATGAATCTTTGCATATTCACAAAGCTTCTTTCATTACCTGCAGACTATCAGTGTTTGGGGTTGGGATGGTATTTTTACAGGAATATTTACACTGTTCCAGAAGTGCAATCTTTTTGTAAATTATTTACTTGTGCTGTGGGATTAGATTGTTCACACTGTAGGTTATACATCTAGACACCCCACAGTCATTTCATGGAGAACTTCATCAAGATTAAGACCCCTAAATTCCCAGTGGTCTCAAATCAAGACATAATGTCAGTGGATTAGATTCTTGTCAGAGGATGATTGTCTCCTGCTGATAAAGAAGAGAGGAGTCACGTATTCTCTAGGCAGGAAACATAGCTCTTTTGACAATATTCTATTATGGTGTTATTCTCAATGACTGAGATAATTTGATTTGATAAATGCAAATGCAAGAGATTGGCAGTTGTTACATTTTCTTTCATTTAAAAAGTGTATTCTTTAAAGGGGATTTAATCTTAGCGAATAGTGCCTTACAAACCCTGTAGTACTGGCAAATACATGCCACTATCCTATGATCCTATTACTAGGCTCTGTCTCTTATATTGAAGAGATACCCCTTGAAGTTTAACAACCATTTCTGAATGTTTGTCTGTATACTATAGCAATCAATAGTAAATTTAAAGGGGATATTCAGGAAAAAAATCAGACTATTTATTTTGTGCTGCATTGGTAGAGAAAATAAATTTTATTGTTTGTGTATTTATTAAACAGGTTGGATTGATGTATAAATGAGAGAAGAGGGATGAGACTTTTCCAGATTGATGCCAGAGAACAGAACTTGAAACAACAGATAGAAGGTGCAGATAAGCCATTTTAGGATTGCCACAGAATGAAACTTTTTGATAATTTGTGCTGCCTAAAAGTAAAATGGGTTGCCTTGAAATTAAAGCTTCACTTCTTCCCATACCTACTATAGATCATTAAGAAAAAAGTTGAAAATCTGTACTTTGATTTCATTGCTGAGAGAACTCTTATAGTCAATAAACATTTTTTAAGTACCTACTATGCATCAGATACCTTGCTAAGCATTGGTGATATCAAAATAGGACAAAGACACTTCCTGCCTTTAAGGAGCTAACAATCTGATGAGGGAGATAACAAGCACACACATAAAAAAGCAATGTACAAGATAAATAAGAAATGACTAAGAAAGAAAAAAAAAGCACTAAAATTAAATGAAGTTGAGAAAAGTTGCTGTTGAAAATGGAATTTTATCTGAGACATAATGGAAATCAGACATGGCTCTTTTCAACAAAATGAAATGATTCAGGCCAGTTCCAATGGTCTTATTATAAGAGAGCCATCTACACTCAGAGAAAGGATTGTGTGAACTGAGTGTGAATCACAACATAGTATTTTTCACTTTTTTGGTGTTGTTTGCTTCCATTTTGTTTTCTTTCTCATTTTTTTTCCTTTTTAGAAGTCTGATTTTTCTTCTGCAGCATGATAATTGTGGAAATATGTATAGAAGAATTGCACTTGTTTAACTTATTTGCCATCTAGGGGAAGATTAGAAGAAAATGAGGGAGACAAAAAAAAATTGGAACATAAGGTTTTACAAGAGTAAATGTTGAAAACCGTCTATGCATATGTTTTGGAAAAAAAAATTTAACAAAAATTATTGTAAAAATAAATAAAGGAAGTCAGGAACAGCAGCCAGTAGAGATGAGAAGAGCAAACATTCCAGGTGCGGAAATCAAAGAAAATTCCTGGAGCTAAGAAATAATATATCTTTTTCATTGAACAAGTAGATCAGTGACCCTGGATTTAATGTGAAATGAGGAGTAAAATGTCAGAAGACTGGAGAGGTAAAAGGATCTGGCATGTTTAGACCTGAGCTTTAGAAGAATAATTTTGCTTTTGTATGGACAGAGTAGAAAGAGACAACAGGTAAGTTTATCCATCAGGAAACTATTGCAATATTCTGAGCAGTGAAAATTGTATCCAAGGTGGTAACAGAGTCAGAGTAGAGAAGAAAACATTTTGGAGAGATGTTGAAAAGATAAACTCAACAGTTCTTGACAGCATGTTATTTATGAGGGGAAGGAAGTGAAAGATTATGAACCTGATACAGAAAAGGTACTTGATGACCTCTAAGGTTCTTTGAAAATCTGGGATTCTTTGATTCTGTGATTATATCTCTGCAGTATTTTTGTATTACTAGGTTTTATTTACTGTTTGGAAAAAAATGATAATCTTGGGTAATAGCTTAGTTTGTCAGTCATGGAAAAATGTGGTAATTCAGAAGTTTGGGTATGTCTTTTCATTCAATTTCATTTAACTGAAAAAATTATAATTATTTTAGATAAATCTTGTGATTTTATCCTTTTAGGTAACTCCCTCTAATTATTCAAATCAGTGCAAATCCAACTTACAGATTTAAAGAGTTATGTATACCACTGAAAAGTTGAGTGATTTACCCAATGTCATATAGCTCTTTTGTATCAGTTAAGACTGTAACTCAGTATATTTTAATTCCAATTCCAAAATTTCTGTCTATTCTACTTGTACATTCTACTGGTTATACAATTTTGTCATCTGTAAAGTTTGCAGCCCTCTTTGTTTTCTGAGTTAGGAAATTGAGTCCCATGGAGCTCAAGCAATTGAAGCTAGATATTTGACAAAGCTAGAGCTCAAATTTATATCTCTTGACATGTCATTCAGTATTTTTGCACTCATTTCAGGTGTATGTTTCAGAGATACTTTTCTGAACTCAGTAAAGCAGAAGCAAGAAAACACAATTAACCATTTTTTAATTAAATTTCATTTCTAATATGTGTAGGGAAACAGTATAATACAGTAGAGTCAGCTTTAAAGTTGCAGAAAAAAGTGCTAACATACACCAATACAAGGCTACTCTTCAAGTATTCTATAACAATGAAATCAATGGTCCAGTTCAAAGAAATCTAATATTCAAAGCAGTATGACTAACTCTATTATCTTATTTCCTTTTTAGTTTAGGAGGGAGCCTTCTATACTCTGAAATTGAATTTGTTCTTCTGAATGTACAATTAACTATCTCTCATAATGCATATATACACATTTATACTCATCCTGCCCTGGTTTCTTATTCCATTACTCTCTAAGAAGAGTCATTATGTAACTATTTTGAGAGAACTGTGATCTTGGAAATGTGGGAAATTCTCACTGCAGTTATTTCCTCTACCAAAATACATAATAGCCCATAATAGGCTTAGTAGGAAAATCCTAAAGAGCCTCAGGTACAGTATACCACAACTTGTAAGTATTCAAAGTGGTATTTGAAACCAGATATTTTTGACTCCAATAAGAACTCTCCATGCACATTAGCATATTATCTCTTTTTATTTGTTATCTAACTCCAAGCTTTCATTGTTTTCCCACCATCCCCTCTTTAATTTTCTTTGAGTTCATTATAATTTAAAATCTAAAAATATTGAATGTCAAATTGGGAAGTAACCTAAGACATGATAGAAGCTAACCCTCTCCTTTAAGAGGTGAGAGAACTGTGCCATGAAATAAGGTGA
Organism: Myrmecobius fasciatus; assembly: GCA_023553655.1. NCBI lineage: Eukaryota > Metazoa > Chordata > Mammalia > Dasyuromorphia > Myrmecobiidae > Myrmecobius > Myrmecobius fasciatus. The sequence continues at coordinate 31,465 of JAJPUD010008397.1, forward strand.
AATAACATAAGATCATATACTTAAATAAAATAGAACCCTCAGAGGAATCAATAAATATCATATTTCAATTCTTGATCTTCTACTTCCTTTCTTGCCTTGTACAAGTCCCCCTTAATTTCTCAGGGTCCCAGTTTCTCTTAACTTCATAATGAGAAGTTTGAATAGATAACTAATGTATGACAAATATAAAGTAATAAATAATATACATTTCAGTCATAAATACCTACTCATATAATTATCATATGAAGAAACCAATTCATTGAAAACAGCTACTTTTTAATTTGCATCATCATGGAATATGCACAGGCCATTATCCTTCAAAACCTAATCAGAATGAATAAAGTAGATGAACACTGTAAGTCAGAGATAAAAGCATTAACAGAGAAAAAAAGCCTCATTACAACCTTCCTTCCCCAAGATATACACATGCTAATTGACAAAACATGTTGTCAATGGTGATGGCAATTTCTTGTGATGCTAATAACAATTGCAAGCCTTTTTACCACCATTGGCTACCACATAAGGTTGACTGCCAAATTAATCTAAGCAATTGGCATCATGCTTTTAAAAAATGCAAATTTATTGGGCTGGGTAACTCAAGGGAATTATTTTCTGTCAATGGCAGTTCTTCAGTTTTTCTTTGCTATCTCACTCTTGACAGTTGTACAAAAAGGAGCTAGCTATCTTCCTCTCTCCATCTCCTTTTAAAATAAAATGTTCATTCCCTTTTTGATATCTGGAAGATCCTGAAAATGTGTACAGACACGCGCGCACACACACACACACACACACACACATTTGTGTCTGAAGGGAAGATCAACTACTGACTGATATATAGAGCTGACCTATCTGCCCACTCAAGAAAAATCTGGCTAGAAATGCCTAAATGTCAATTAATTTTACAGTATGGGTGGAAACAGTTTCTTTCAGACTGACAAATGATCACCCAAAAATATAGCTGGTTCTCACTTTAGCAACCCTTACTTCATAAGAAAGAAGTTTGCTTTTTAAATATAATGTCTCTATTGTAGGATCTTCAGACCAGAACATACAAAGTTTAATTTTTCCCCTTTTTATTTTTGTTTTTAGTATTTTAGAATTAACACGTTCTGCCTTCATAGATTACAAGATTATCAGTAGGATAATGGTAATCATGGTAAGAGGTATGGCAGGAAAAAGTGTATATACAATAGTTTGGTATTCACATAGTTCCAGTGAAGTGGCATCTGGAAAATGGTTAAGAAAAGCTAGTCACAAATTCATCAATTTAGAGTTGGGAGGGTATGTAGATTCATTTAGCCCTCTTTTTCTCATCTCAGTGATAACCTTCAGCTTAGGTGATTTGCTGGAGTTCACACAGGTAGTAAGAGGCAGGGTAATGATTCAAATACAGGTTCCCTGAATGCAAATTCAAGAATCTAACCACTTATATATGCTATATTAATCCCCAAGGGACAAAGCTAAAAACCAAGTTCAAGTGATTGATGTGTGTAATGAGAGAACTTTACAATGACAGTCCAAATCGTAGAGCATGCTTTGCATTGTTCTCCCTCATTATTTATACAGGGAAGTTCCAATGTTCTTTTAAAATGAACATATGGAATTTTGACTCAGTTTCAGAATATAAGTAATTTAGAAGGTATAAGTGACTATGCTATGGTGAAAAGTCTTCTTCCTGGTTATAGATATAGAGGAACTAATAACTCAGTAGAAGCTGAGCCAGAACCATTTATGTATTTAATAAAAAGAATAAACAAATAAATAAATGAATGAATTCAAACAGCTATTTCATGTTCTCTTTCGTGGTTTATTATTATTATTATTATTTTACAGAGAGAAAGAAATTGTGGCTTCTAATTGTGACTAGATTGGGTTAACAGCTCTCTCATCTATCTAGTTACTATGAGTCAATGAATTAATGGTCCCTCTGTTTCCTTTGTGTTTGATAAGTGATAATGAGATAATAAGTGAATGACTTCCATGAAACACAATCATGTGTTTCACAAGGTCAGAAGAGATCTTAAAGTTGGTAGCAGAGTCTGTCAATATCCAAGCAACAGGATCCAGTGAGGCATCCATAAAGCAAAACCAAGCTATCTGCATGATCTAGAATGCCAGCAGATTAACACATCAGTTGAGATGCCCTAGAAGGAGCCAGCACAGCAAAACAAAGGAGTAATTATCTACTGGCTATGTGACATCTAGAAAACAACTTTGTGGGGACTCTAAAAAAGGAAAAAAAGGACTCACAGTTCAAGAGATACTCCTGGATCCCAAGCATTCCCTACAGTTGCCTTTTGGTATCTTTTCTTATACTCTTATTTGACAACACATGTGTGAAAGGGAGGGTATACTTCCAATTAATGGTGGTAGTCATGTTGTTTTTGTCACTTGTCTTCTTGCTATACCTTTTTAGTAACTACTCTTTTGCATAAATTAATTTAGGCCAACTGGTTTATATTTTGGGGAGCACATTGAATGGAGGCTTCTGAGCAATAGTTGTAGAAACCCTAAAGCCTTAGGGTGCTCTAAGGAGATCAGGAGTCAGTTGTTGCCTGGAAAGTGAAATTTGAGAAGCTAATGCAAGTGAGCTGTTCAAACTTAATTTTAAAAGAGGACCAGTGACATCATTATTTAGGAACTGTGTACAGTGTTGATTATGGGATGGATAGGTCTCTAGATTTGTGCATCTCATATTTCATTTGAATTACTACAGATCTGCTTTGCTCAAGGAGCATAACGCCTTTCTTTGTTGCAGTCATGCTATGCTGGGCAGTCTTGTACCAGACTAGTCTATGTCTCAAAAATGATACTAACGTTTTTTCAGGAAAACCTTGAGAGTGTCTTTGTATAATTTATTCACACTTCTATGTAAGTGGTTGCCTTGTGTGAGTCCTATTTTAGGTAAACATAAGCTTGGTATTTTGGTTATCTGGTCAGCACATTGGAATTGCACTTTATGCAGTAGAGTTTGAATCTTTGGCAATACAACTTGAGAAAGGACCTCAGTGTTTGGCAAATTACCTTGTTAGATAATCTTTAGAATCTTTCTTGGGCAATTATAAGAGAAATGGTTTGATTTTCTCGACTGGCACATAACAATAAGATTATTATATAACATAACATATAATAAAATGGCTCTTTAGACTTTCAGTTCAGTATGCAGCCTTACACCTCTTCTCTCCCATATCTTCTTTCAGAGCCTCCAGTTAGCTCTGGCGATGTATATGTTAATTTCATCATATATGTGAACATTCCTGGAAAAGTCTGATTCCAAGGAAAGTGAACTTATCCACAGCATTCAGCATTTCTCCTTTTGTTGTAGCCTATGGTTCTAGGTATGAATGATATAGTGTTGGCTGATGGAGAAACTCTGTTTTCTTGGTATTGTCAGGTGAAAATTAGCACAAGCATTGGAGTATTCTGTTGCATTTCAGCCTCAAAGACTGCATTGAATAATCTGTGAATTAAATGTCATGTACTAACTCTACCTCCACTTTCATTTTGGCTTTTGGCTTGTAGTCTTTTCTCTAAATAGTTTATCATTAGCATAGTAACTGACCTTGATGCCATTTTAGTCCTCCTTGAATGCCTCTGACAACATCATGGGAAACATCATGCTAACAGTATGAGAGCAACCCCAGAGCCTGGCTTCTTTTGGTGATCAGAAAAGCATTAGAGCTGATAAATTGACATTGGAAGACCAAAAAAGAGTGCTATGTGTAGACAAAAAACAAGGTTTCTCTGTCTGTCTCTCTGTCTCTTTCTTTCTCTTTCTTTTTTTCTTTCTTTCTCTTTCTTTTCACATCTGGGACTGAAGGAATGTGTGAGCAAAAAAGAACTATTTCATTGCTTTTTTGGTGCTACTAAATAAAATACTAAACTAGTAATCAGTTATGTTCACTTTCCAGAGAACAAGAAGTATAGTACTCTTTCCATGTAAATCATTTTTTAAACAATATTCTTGGGTCTTTGTGCTACTTCACATCAGTATTTACAGATTTCTTCCTATGTATGTAGTACTACATTTACTGAACAGCTTTATCAGTTTAAAAGGTTTGCCTTACCTTCCTCCTTCCCTCTCTTCCTTCATTTCTCTCTCTCTCTCTCTCTCTCCCTCTCTCTCTCTCTCTCCTGTCTTTCTCCCTCTCCCTCTCTCTGTCTTTCTGTCTGTCTGTCTGTCTGTGTCCCTCCTACCTTCTGTTCCTCCTTCTCTCCATCTATTTTCCCTCCCCTCCCCTCCACTTCTTTCCTATCCTCAGTTCATTTAAAAAAAAATGCTGACTGGCCAGCAGATGCTGCTGTCTTTCACTGAACTAAGTAGAAATGTTTTGTCCTAAAGCCTGAGACACATCAGTGACTAGCTTAGCCAGCTGTGGAAAATAGCAAAAACATTCTCCAGCACTTGAGGTTTTAGAGGGCAAAGAGTTACAAGACCAGTCGATCAAATTCTTGGTTATATTAGAGCATACAACATTCTGGTTTGTTGGGAAAAAAGCAGTGTAACTTTACAATAGATGTGATGGCAGTCTGAGTGACAGACAATAGGGAATATAAGTGGATAGCAGTGCAAGGAAGAGAAATGAATGTGTATTTCCAAAAAAATGGGGAAAATATAGGGTTAGATTTGGGGGGGTACAGTGAGTCAGAAGAACTATTATCAACACATAAATACATACATACATACATACATACATACATACATACATACGTATATGCACATACATCAATCACTTAGTCCTTTAAAAGTATAAAGGAGAAAAAAAAAACAACCAAAAAAACCTTTTTAACCCTTAAACCTGTCCAGAACAGGAATGGCCTACTTTTGGTATGTTGTAAGGGATTAATTTCTCAGGTATAGGTTGGATAAGATAACGAATCCTGAGCCCTCTTCCAACTCTGAAGTTTCTATAATTTTAGATCATCTAGCCCAACTCAGGCTTATTAGTAAATCTTATTCCATTCCCTCAGAGTATTTACCCAAGTTTTATTCTTGAAGACTATTACATGTCACAGTAATTAAAAACTGCTACAGCTGAATAAGTTTCTCTTCTAACAAAATCATAGATATTTGGAAATATGGCTATCAAAAAACCAATTTTAATATCTTAAGATCAAAAGATTTTTTTTTCAGTTAACATAATATCATAGGGGTTGGAAGCTGAAAAAGAATGAAAGGGCCTAACTTGTAGTCCAGAGATACTGAAAACAGATATCAGTATAGTATGTTTCACAGTTTTCAGTACCTCTCTCAGCTGGATGTATGAAAGATCATTCAGTTTAATTAGCTGTAAAAACCCAACAATTCAAAAACAAAGAAATCATATAGTTTAGTTCAACCTGCATCCTGTAACCTTAGTCTTCGCCCAATTCCATTCCCAAATTTTTGAAATATATATTCGTATATATTCACATAGCTTTAAGGTCCATTACAATTATATATGTGTATATATGTGTGTGCATGTGTGTATATATATATATGTATATGCATATATATACACACATATATATAAATACACATACACATGTATATACATATATATATATACAAAGAGAGAGAGAGAGAGAGAGAGAGAGAGAGAGAGAGAGAGAGAGAGAGAGGGAAAGAAGATTTGGAAATGACTTTACAGATGGGTCAACTGAGTTTTCCTAAGGTAAAATGACTTGTCCAAGTTCTTGTAGGTAATAAATATTATAGTCAGGATCTGAATCCAGGTCCCCCAAATGTAAAGCCAATATTCTTTTCTCTTCTTCATGCTACCATTTTTAAGGAGTTGTACTTCTGAATACTTGTTAAAACAATAAATTGAAAATTACAAAGTAAATTTAAAACACTTTTGATTACAGATAAAAGAGAGAGAAATGTGAATGCGTTTAAGCTTTAAAATAAATTTAATGGAATTGATTTATATTGGAAAGACCATTGGACTTGGAGTAATAAGACTTGGATTTTAAATGATTCTATTTCTTGTGCATTTAGGAATCATTTAACATCTCTGAGGCTCATCTGTAATAGAGTGGTAATAATAATAACAATAATAATATAATAATATAACTACGTCACCAGAAAATTCTGGTTAATATAAGCATCCAGTGAAATTCTTATATTATCATTAATTATAAATATTATTCTAAAATACCATTTTTAGTAGATCATGAGAACTATAAATATCAAAATCAGTTTTGGAGAAATACAGGGAGAAAAGCAAAAAAAAGATGTTGAAAAAAAGCTTTAAAATAATATTGTGAGGATTTCCCCCTTAGGAATATAAAACTAAATTTCTATTAAAAATTTAAAAAAAACACTTGCAAGTTTAGAAAGATTCTATTTCTAGTATCTTTGGTGCATTTATAGCCTCAGTGACTGAAATACTTCCAGTGTTCCATGAATAATTATCTTTGTCCTGAGCATTTGCCAGCATGACGCATCTTCATTTCATTAAGTGAAAGAAGGACAGGATGAAATTGGCAATGGCAGAATTCATTTATCACATTTTAATAGAGAAGCAGCTCAGGAAGGGAGGGCCTAATGAGATATTTCTAAAGAAATTAACAAGCTTCTATTAAAGGGCCATCTCCTGTGAGGCTACAGCAATGATAGATTGCTTAAGGCCATAATGCTGGGAGGCCTCCTGCCCCACATCTCTTTGCTCTTCTATCTAGAGACATATAATCACATTTTCTCCACCCCTCCCTCATCCCAAAACTCACATATTCATTAGGAAGTGATATCAGAGTCCAATTCAGAGATAAAGGGATAAGCTCTGACTCCTATGAACAAGATGTACTACTCTAGGGACATGACCAACCCTGCCCAGACTTGTCTATCACTAGAAGCAAGACTGAAATTGCAAGGACTTGCCAATGCTAATGGGAAAAAAATACTTCATTGAAAATCATAAAATCTCAGTTCAACCTCCCACTCAGTTCCCTAATGTACTTTACTGTACAATACCTTTTGGCAAGCCAAAACTCTCTGGGTCTCCCTTTCCTTATACTTAAAATAGGAATAATCATACATACCTCATTAGATAATTGTGGGGTTGAAAAATGCAATGTATAGGAAGTGGCATGTAAATATCTGATAATGATATCATTTCCTTATTATCTGTAATCTTTCCCTGCTCCCTTTCTCAATTTTACATCTAAATAAGTAAGTAGAGGAGAACATGCATTTGTTTAGCACTTACTATTTGCTAGCAACTGTGCTTAGCAATTTGCAAATATCTCATTTGATTTAATATATTTCAGAGTGCCACTTACTTCTTATTCATTTTAGTTTTTCAGACTCTTGCTTATGAGGGGAATCTTTTAATGTAACATTTGGCAGTATAGTCTTCCAAACAACAATGTTGATTAAGTTTTAATGAACTAAATTCAGTATTTGTTTAATACTTCTAGAACCTTACCTTGTACTCCTAAAATATATATATATATATATGTATATATATATATATATATATAGATCCTATTTCTGTCCTCACATGCCAAGTTATAAGACCAATCAAGTAGGTGCTCTATATGCATGTGAATTCTAGCTCAAGATGATTGCCAGAAGAAGGGACATTGTTCACAATTATAGAGTTAGAGTTCTCAATTCTTTTCCTATGAACAAATTTCTTATCAAAATTCTTTTGAAAAGTTTATTTTTATTTTTCAAGTGGCAAGTGTTTTTTATCAACTAGTACCTCCAACTACTTCTTCAAATAAATAAATGAATAAAAACTTGAGAAGAAAATCTTACATAGTCAGGAGAAACAGATCTCTGCATTAGTCTTGGTTGAAAATCTATCTCTGCATTTTAAGCTCATCATCTCTTTCAGGAAGTCAATGACATGTCTCATCTTCATTCATTTGAAGTTGTTTATCCTTGTGTGATTCAGAGCTTCTAAGGTTTTCAAAATTGTTTTTCTTTACAAGGTTATTGTCATTCTATGATTGGTTCTTACTTTACTCTGCATAAACTTATAAAAGGCTTCCTAGTTTGCTCAGAAATTATTGATTTCATCATTTTTATAGCAATAACAGTTAATAATTTCCATTTGGCATAATTTATTTAGCCATTCCTCAGTAGGATGATATTCCCCAAGTTTCCAATTTTTTGGCTATCACACCAAAAAACCATTTCAAAATATTTTGAAAATATTGGGAATTATAACATTAAATCAATATTTCCAGGGAAGTAGGTAAATGAAAAAGAAAGTATTTAGAAAATCAGAGAACACATGCTTAACATAATTCAGAGAAAAGGAAATATGGGAATTTATTCATTGGCAAAAAAGAACATGACCTGGTCAAAAAAGATTTTGAATTGATTTGATGCTCAGAGAAGACAATATGGCTGGGAAACAGAAGGCTGCAATAAGCAAGGATGGAAATGAGCTGGGCATAGATTTAAAGGTTGGCTGTTAGCCATATTAACTCTCCATCTGGTGTCCAGTCTTTTCTAAACATCTTTATTACCTGCAGTTCTTGAGGGTTTTTTCCTTAAATAATTTATTATTTTCTAGGGTGTCTATATTACCCCAATCTACTTAATTGTTTTGGGATAATTTTGCCTGTGAGCTTGTTGACTCACATAGATTCTGTTCATAGTAGCCATTCAAAAAATGAATATATGAATGCTCAATGAATAAAATAAAGGGCTAAGAAGGGTATTTAAACAAAATTATTGGGAGGGTGGTTTTGTTTATGGATTTCTAATACCCCCAAATCATTAAAATTCAAGAAACCTCAGAATTTTTTATAAAGAAACTATCTGCATCCAGAGAAAGAATTGATAAATAGATGTATAAAATGATTTTACAGACACACATTTTGCACATACCTATACACACATACATAAAAATACACATACATACATGCATATATACATACTTGTGCCTTATGGTAACCATCTCTAGGGAAGAGGGGGAGGAAAGAAAAAAAAAGCAAAAATAAATTCACATAACTTCATTATTTATTTTAAAGGAATAGCAAGTTGTACCTAATAGATTTGCACTCTCAAGTACCATCATCTTTTTAAAAAATTCTGTTATGTTATAGAAATGCTTCTTTTATTTTAAATAAAAAAAAACAAAATTCAAAAAACTAAACTAATGTATTTGAATTATGTTCCTATGGCAATTATTCTTATTCTTTTTTGGGGGGTGGGTACTTTGCAAAGTTGATAAATTTGAGGCAAAATTCAGATTTAATTTTATTTTCATTTCTCTTACAGATATATAGTAATTTTTTTATGATAGTTAATAATTCACAGTTTATTTATTTACCACCTGTTCTTACCTCTATATCTAGCAAATTTTAACTACACATTTCTTTCCCTATCTCTATATTATTCAATCATTGGCCATTTAGACACTCTCTACCTCCCATTTCTAATTTTCTCACCCGTTTTCCTCAGTGTTACTCAAACCATGTTCCACCTCAATTTTGCCAACATACACAAGTTTATCATCATTTTGTATTTCTGAATTTTTTATTTCCTTCTATCTGTTCTCACTAAGACCCAGCTTTTGCAGTGTGACTGCTTTTCTATCTTGTCCAGAACTGGCTAGATTTTCATTCATCCTTAGACACACTTATCTGGAGAGAAAATGTGAATATTCCTTAACATACACAAAATCTCTCTTTGCCACCACCACTCTTCTTTAAAATCATTCATTTCAAATTATCTAACATATTCAAATCAGAGATTGGGTACCAATTCCAAGAAGGAGTTTTCAATGTGGCTTACTGTCTTCTCCTCCTTTGCTCTTTACTCTAGATAACTTAAGCATCCAAGTAGTTATTCCCTCAAGCTATCAAACCTTCAAATTTCTCAGACTTTTTAAAATTTTATGACCTACTCCTTTAATCCAACTCTACCATATATAGGTATTTTATTTGTAAAGTAGTTAACATAAACTCAATGGAACTGGAGGAAGTCCAAAATTACATTGATTGGCTGAACGATAATTTTCATACTGACTTGAAATGAGTGCTCAATGAAGCAAGGTGACCCTTAAATGTCTTTCTAATTATCACCACATTTTAAATCCCCCACAGAAGCTATGTGATTTTTTTTTCTTTTTTTTTGTTTACAAGTTAAAGGGCAATGATTTAATATATTATTGCATTGTACAGCAGGCTAAGTTTCAAAAAAAAAAAAAAATTACCAAAGAAGTAGGGTCAAGAAGATAAATTTATAAGAAAAAGTTAGAAAGACCGGGTGCTTCATGTCACTCATATACTAATTTTATGGCTTATAGATGGAGTTGAGGAATTGTCTGGCATGCACCTCATTATTGTCTCAGAAACTTTGTTATCATTGACCAACAAATTGGTATCTGACAGGCAGCAGCTTGGGAACTACAGCATTCCCAAGGCCAGGGAACCTTAGGATTTTTGCTATATCTTGCTTAGAAGTTAGAGGAAGAAATATATAATTTTTAACTAGGTCACTCCCATGAGTTATTGCCACATCTCCCTGAGAAACTGTATCCCATCACCTTTACACCCCCATGTTATTTTTTATTTTTCTTGCAAAGCTTACATCTTTTATTTTTATCTTTGTTTCCTAAGGACCCAGCAGTTTGCCTAAAACATAATATAGGTGCTTAATAAATGCTTGGTAGAAGAATGAAACAAGGAATTGCTCATTTGAGTCACTCAGTTGTCTGTGGTACAGAAATTTTGCAAATTTGCATAAAAACCTGAAGTCTTTTGTACTTTTAAGGCTTATAAAGATTTAGGCAAAGATTGTAATTGGAAAGGATGAGAATTTAATCTTACTAAATCACTTGCAACATTAGATTCCATGATAAAATGGTGGCCAGCTAAGGCCAGCCAAGAAATTACCCCTTACTGCATTGAAGGGCTCCTGGTACATTTTCATTCAAGGCTTCGCCTGAGGTGCCGTGCTTTCCAAATAGCCATGCATTAAGGACTTCTTTTTAGCCTTTTCCTCAAGATTCATTCTAGCCCGACATTTTTACCTCTTATAATATCAAGAAAATTAAGAAGTTCCAGTTTGGGCCTGCCCTATCTCTAACTCAAAAGTGCTTAAGGTCATTCTCCATGATATCCTTTCCCATAGTTTCTAAAAAATACGGGGACTTTTGTTTTTGCCAAAAGCAAATATATGTCCTTTAACCCATCCTATTCTATATTTCCTGTTCTAGTAGATTTTTTCCTCAATCATCTTTCTTTTCTTCCCTCCTCCCTGCCCCCCATACCTTTGTTTTCAGTCGATAAACAGTCTATAAACTATCCTACTACCATCAAATATAACTACTATCTCTAAGACTAACATTCTGAAAAAAACAAGCAAACAAAAAGCCCAAAAAACTTTTGTGGACCTGGAATAGAGAAGAGTATATATATTTTTTGGTTTTGTTGTGATTATTGTTTTTCTTCTATTCCTTTCATTCATTTCCTCAATCCTTTGCAAACTGACTTCTTACTTTATTTTTTAATTAAAACTGCTTTTTGAAAAGTTATCAATGATTCCTTAATTGCAAGATCTGTCTTTCTTCTTCATTCTTCATGCTCCTATTATTACTTTTGAAATTGTTAATCACCCTCTCCCCAAGGATCCTGTCACCTTTCTAAATTGCTGTGATAGTATTTCTTATCTCTTTCTTCTCTTGTCATGTGGTTAGGGAAAACATCAGTTAAGAGGTGATCTCTAGTTCTACCTTCAGCACTGCTCCTTCTCAGGTTCTTTTCCTGGCTCATTTTTAATGTCATGTTCACTTTATATTGGATGTTTTCAGTTCATTACCCTAGGGTTTTTTTTTCTCTTATATTTTTGGCTTTAATTATCATTATGTAGATAGTGTACTTCATATATTTATAATTATAATAACATATTGCACATGTATATATTTATGTATATCTGTATCCATATATATCTGAGGGAAAGTCTGGGATCATACATGCATATACATACTATTTATATGTGGATCAAGGTCCATATTTATATTTGCATATGTTTATATATAGATATGCATAAATACATATATATGTGTATACATATACACTTATTAAGGCATTTGTAGATAATATATGTGTAAATACATGTTTGTATACATACAGTATACAAAAATATTTGAAGATAATCTTTAAATCCTATAACTTACCTATTTCTTAAATTCATCTATATCATGCATGGGGATTTTATTTGAAAATTATAAAAAAAATATGAACACAAAATTTTATTGTTCCATCTCTCCCTGTTTCATTTGTGTATCTGTCTGTGTGTCTATCTATCTATACATCCATTTATCTATTCATCCATTCATCCATATATACAGCTATCTGTCTATCCATCCATTGATCCATTCAGCCATTCACCTATTTATCTAAACACCTATGCATCTATGTATCTATCTATTTATTTATGTATCTATTTGTCTTGTTGTCTCTGTGATTAATAGTAAAGAAGTAAACTACGTGAGAACAGGTATTCTATTCTTTCACCCTTTATATATCTTTATCCCTCAGTGCTTCTTACAATGCCAGGTATATAATAGACATTTTAAAAATGCTTGCTGACTAAGATCTCTTAGTACAAATACTTTATCAATTTAAGGCATTATTAGTTATTCTATATATTTCTGATAGCCCTATATTTGGATTTCAGATTCCTACCTGAGATGTTTAATATAATAAACACTTGCTCTCCAATTTGGAACTATGCCCAAAGAGTTATCAAATTGTGCACATCCTTTGACCCAGCAGTGTTTCTATTGGGCTTATATCCCAAAGAGATCTTAAAGGAAGGAAAGGGATCCACATGTGCAAAAATATTTGTGGCAGTCCTTTTTGTAATGGCAAGAAACTGGAAATTGAATGGATGCCCAACAATTGGAGAATCACTGAATAAATTATGTTTTATTAATGTTATGGAATATTATTGTTCTATTAGAAATGATCAGCAGGATGATTTCAGAGAGGCCTGGAGAGACCTACATGAACTGATACTGAGCGAAATGAGCAGAACCAGGAGATCATTATACATGGCAACAACAATACTATATGACGATCAATTCTGATGGACAATGGTTCTCTTCAACAGGGAAATTATTGAGGCCAGTTCCAATGATCTTGTGATGAAGAGAGCCATCCATACCCAGAGAGAGGACTGTGGGAACTGAGTGTGATTTACGACAAAGAATTTTCTCTCTTTTTGTTGTTGTTTGCTTGCATTTCATTTTTTCTCATTTTTTCCAGTTTGATTTGATTTTTCTTATGAAGTGAAATAATTGTATGAATATGTATACATATATTGGATTTAACATATATTTCTACCATGTTTAACATGTATTTATATTGGACTACTTGCCATCTAAGGGAATGAGGCAGGGTAGGAAAAATTGGAACACAAGGTTTTTCAAAGGTTAATGTCAAAGAATTACCCAGACATATGCTTTGAAAAATAAAATTAAAAAAAAAAAAGCTTTAAAAAAAGACTCACTTTCCCCCACTATACTGATAGTATTGATTTTCTGAATACCTCTTCCCAGTGGTTTCCAAGTAAGAAAATGTTTCTCTTTTGTATTATATTGCAAAATTTCATATGCTTTATAAATAGGTGTTTACTTCTTCTAGTGAACCTGAATCTTCAGGGTTATAGCCTGCTAGTCAAAGGATAGAGTGCTGGACCTAGAGTCATATCAGGTCTTCGTTAGTTATTAGTTTTGTGACCATTGGCAAATCACTTTATGCCTGTTTGCTTCAGTTTCTTCATTGGTAAGAATATAGATAATAATGGCACCTACCTCCCAGGACTGATGTGAGGCTACA
>JAJPUD010008397.1:50252-90229 GCA_023553655.1 Myrmecobius fasciatus
ATCAGTGTCCCAGTTTTCCCACATCCCCTCAAACAGTTATCATTATCATTTCTTGTCATTTTAGCCAATCTGACAGGTGTGTAGTGGTATCTCAGAGTTGTCTTAATTTGCATTTCTCTGATCAATAGTGACTTGGAGCACCTTTTCATGTGACCGGAAATAGTTTCAATTTCTTCATCCGAAAATTTTCTGTTCATATCTTTTGACCATTTACCAATTGGAGAATGGTTGAATTCTTATATCTTTGAGTCAATTCTCGATATATTTTAGAAATGAGGCCTTTATCAGAACCTTTGGATGTGAAAATATTTTCCCAGTTTACTGCTACCCTTCTAATCTTGTCTGCATTCATTTTTTTTTGTACAAAAACTTTTTAAATTGATATAGTCAAACTTATCTATTTTGTGATTAATGAGAACCTCTAGTTCTTCTTTGGTCACAAATTCCTTCCCCCTCCACAGGTCTGACAGGTAAGCCATCCTACATTGTTCTAATATGTTTATAATATCATTCTTTATGCCTAGATCATGAATCCATTTTGACCTTATCTTGGTATATGGTGTTAGGTGTGGGTCAATGCCTAATTTCTTCCATACTAGTTTCCAATTATCCCAGCAGTTTTTGTCAAATAGTGAGTTTTTATCCCAAAAACTGGGGTCTTTGGGTTTATCAAACACTAGATAACTATTGTCATTGAGTATTTTGTCCTGGGAACCTAAACTATTCCACTGATCCACTACTCTATTTCTTATCCAGTACCAAATGGTTTTGGTGACCACTGTTTATAATATAATTTTAGATCTGGTGCAGCTAGGCCACCCTCATTTGCATTTTTTTCATGAATTCCCTTGAAATTCTTGACCTTTTGTTTTTCCAGATGAATTTTGTTGTTATTTTTTCTAGGTCAGTTAAATAATCTCTTGGGAGTTTGATTGGTATAGCACTAAATAGATAAATTAGTTTAGGTAGTATTGCTATCTTTATTATATTCGGTTTGACCTATCCAGGAGCACTTGATGTTTTTCCAATTGTTTAGATCTGACTTTATTTGTGTGGAGAGTGTTTTGTAGTTTTGCTCATATAGATCCTGACTTTCCCTTGGCAGATATATTCCCAAATATGTTATACTATCGATAGTTATTTTGAATGGAATTTCTCTTTGTATCTCTTGCTGTTGCATTTTGTTGGTGATGTATAAAAATGCTGATGGTTTATGTGGATTTATTTTGTATCCTGCAACTTTGCTAAAGTTGTGGATTAATTCTAATAGTTTTTTAGTTGATTCTCTAGGGTTCTCTAAATAGACCATCATATCATCTGCAAAGAGTGATAATTTGGTTTCCTCATGACCTACTCTAATTCCTTTAATCTCTTTTTCTTGTCTTATTGCCAAGGCTAGCATTTCTAATACAATATTGAATAGTAATGGTGATAGTGGGCAACCTTGTTTCACCCCTGATCTTACTGGGAATGGTTCCAGTTTGTCACCATTACATATGATGCTAGCTGATGGTCTTAAATAGATGCTACCGACTATTTTAAGGAAAAATCTATTAATTCCTATACTCTCTAATGTTTTTAATAGGAATGGATGTTGGATTTTATCAAATGTTTTTTCTGCATCTATTGAGATTATCATATGTTTTTGTTAATTTGTTTATTAATATAGTCAATTATGTTAATAGTTTTCCTAATATTGAACCATCCCTGCATTCCTGGTATAAATCCTACTTGGTCATGGTGTATTATTCTGGGAATGATTTTCTGTAATCTCTTTGATAATATTTTATTTAAAATTTTTGCATCAATATTCATTAAGGAGATTGGTCTATAATTTTCTTTCTCTGTTTTTGTTTTACCTGGTTTAGGTATCAGTACCATGTCTGTATCATAAAAGGAGTTTGGTAGGAGTCCTTCATTCCCTTTTTTTTTGAATAGTTTATATAATATTGGAGTTAATTGTTCTTTAAATGTTTGGTAGAATTCACATGTAAATCCATCTGGTCTTGGGGATTTTTTCTTAGGGAGTTGATTAATGACTTCTATTTCTTTTTCTAAAATGGGACTATTTAAGTAATTTATTTCCTCTTCTGTTAATCTGGGCAATCTATATTTTTGTAGATATTCCTCCATTTCACTTAGGTTATCAAATTTATTGGCATATAGTTGGGCAAAGTAACTCCTGATTATTGCTCTAATTTCCTCTTCATTGGTGGAAAGTTCTCCTTTTTCATTTTTGAGGCTAACAATTTGATTTTCCTCTTTACTTTTTCTAATTAAATTAACTAGAGGTTTATCTATTTTGTTGGTTTTTCTTGAAGCTTTATATAAATGTCAGCAGTGAACTATTCTTCTTTCTCTCATACTGGAGAAAATCTGGCATGTTCTAATGACAAGCATGTTTTATATTAATGTGTATAAAGTAGCAAGCAAACTTTAAAAAGCTATGTAAATGCTTCTGCTGCTATAGAATTATTCTTTAAAAATGGCTTCAGAGAATATACAAATCTACTTTGATAAGGGAATTTCTTCATTCAAGAATTTCATTAACACAATGATCATTTCAGGTAACCTCATTTGAATTTAACTATGGGGCAAATGTTATAATATAAATTTTTGGGAAAATCTATGTGTGATTTATGTATATTTACATAATTTCTATTTGTTTGAGGAAGACTTGAATTTAGATTTTCTTAATGCCAAGTCTTCCATTTAATTCATTTGTCCATACTTGCTCCTGTTTTTTTTACTTCCTCTCATAAGTTTTGTTTTCCCTCCTTGCCCTCCTCCTCCTACTGTTCCTCCTCCTCCTCCTCCTTTTTCTCCTCTTTTTCCTCCTTTTCCTCCTCCTCCTCCTCCTCCTCCTCCTCCTCTGTCTCTTCCCTCTCCTTTTCCTCTTCCTTTTCTTCCTTCATCTTTTCTCCTCCCCTTCTTCCTCCTCTCTGTCCTCCTTCTCTTCCTCTATCTTTTCCTCCTCCTCCTCCTCCTTCTTCTTTCTGTCTCTTTCCCTCTGTCTCTATCACTCTTGCTTTCTTTCTCTCTCTCTCTCTCACAAACACACAGTGATTCATGCAGGAGTATTGGCTAAATCTTTGAATGACAAGTACTTCAATGACTCCAGATTTTAGATTTATATTCATGGGAAAAAGATAATAATAATTGGCACAATACATATACATGCTAAGGACATTAACATTGGAAATTTTAACTAGAGACAAGGGACTGCAACCTTTCAAGAGTTTCACTTAAAATTCTTTTTTATTTGTTTTCATAAATAACTTTCATAAATGAGAGAATTTGTTCTACAACACACTTTTTCACCTGGCTATTACTCATCTTTCTTCTTTTGGCCTGTGGTCAGGAAAAAAAAAAGTCAGTTTAGAGGTAATGTGAATAATGAGACTAACCTCAGGAATAATATGTATAATCACATGTGCAAAGCCAAGAGAAGAAGAGGTAAGTCCTTGCTTTGCCCTTAGCCCTGAAAAGTATAAATAAGAAAAGTGAAAATTGAAGAATAATAAAACAAAACAAACACAAATACTAGGTTTCAAACCATTAATAATTCATTGCTTTTACAATATATTTCTTGTAAATTCTATTTAAAGGGCATCTCACATTATTTACTACAATTCATTAATCAATAACAGAGAAAGAAAACAATTTCTTTCTGATACTCAGACCCAAACTTTTAAATAAAGAAAATATTATTCAGGATTTTATATTAACCTGCTGCCTGTTATTTCCATCAGTAAAAAGGGATCTCCTGCAAAGACCAAGAATTCAATGTCATTTTCTGTCAGACCACATCGATTTCAGTTTGAAATAAACTCACCCTCCCTTCTACCTTCTACCACTATTCCCTGTAGCAACACTTTATTTTTCTTTATACCAGATGAGTACCCTCTTCCTTGGATATATTTTTACAAGCAAAAACTGTATTGCCTTGAGGCTTTTTAAGGGGGGGTGCCCTTTCACCTGCTATTTTATCTTAGTATCAGAGAAAAAACATCAGTATTGAAGAATTCAAGCTTACTTCATCAGTGATTCCAAACCTCTATAGAAAGTTGAAACCCCTGACAATCCTGAACAAATGATCATGCACTGGAATTCCTGCAAGGCTGGGATTTAAATAACAAATTATGTCTCATCTTATGATGGCAGCAAAAGTGTCAGTGCCAATTTGCATTTTTAAAATAGTGTATAAACAAAAAAATTTAAAAAATTATACATACATAATTATTTGTATTCAGTGCAGATGTATACACAATTTTCACTTTTCTATTGAAATTATGTCTCTACTCTCACATTTTATGTTATTGCAATCTCCCAGTGATAATAAAATAAAATGAGTTCCAGTTATTTTTTCCTTATTTAAATATTGCCCACTTAATTTGCTCTTTACACCTAAAATAATCTGTACATAATAAAGAATTTTACAAATGCCCATGATCATATATTAGATATTTTATTCTGCTGTGTATATGTTTCTTCTTTCTCATGGTTTGTAAACTTCTAAAAAAAAGAAACTGCACACATGTTTATATGGGTGGGGTTAATTAATTCATTCAGTAAACAGTAATACATATAATCATGTGCAAACCCCTATACTAAATAAGATGGAATAAAATAAATGTCATTGATACTATCATGTTAACTTCAGTATACACTTAAAATCAAGTTGTGGATGAGAATAATCCATAATTTCTGAAATAAATATTTTTCTTTTTTGTATGGAGAAATTTGTATGTGTACTGATATATTAAATAAAAATATTTTTAAAATGTGAAGTAAAAATTCTGATTGATTAACTCATTTTGAGAAATGGCAAGAGGGGAATTTAGATTCCTCATAAGGAAACATGATGACTTTTGTTTATGATGTGTGGCACAGTATGACCACATAGTATGGTTATCTTTGTGTGATGAAAGGGATGCCATTTGGGTATTGTTATAGCCATAATCATTGACTAATTTAAAATTCATTTACAGAGTTAGGCCTATAATTAATGATAAAAGATGTTTTTCTTATAATAATATAATATATATAAATATTATATTTTATAATATAATATAATAAAATAATATAAATAAATAAACCACAACTGGTAAGTTTGAGTTAAAATGTTAAAAGAGGGAAAAGGAGCCATATGTGCAAAAATGTTTGTAGCAGCCCTTTTTGTTGTAGCAAGGAACTTGAAATTGAGTGTATTCCCAAATTTACAAATAAAGTAGAATGGTTGAATAAAATGGTATATGTATGTAATGGAATATTATTGTTCTATAAGAAATGATGAACGAGCTGATATCAGAAAAGCATAGAATGATTTACATGAACTGATGTTGAGTGAAATGAGCAAAACCAAGACAACATTGTACACAGCACCAACAAAGTTATATGATGATCAATTGTGATGGAATTGGCTTTTTTCAACAAAAAGGTGATTCAAGGCAATTCCAGTACATTTGTGATAGAAAAACACCATATACATGCAGACAGAGAATAATGGAGACTGAATGTGGATCAAAGCATAGTATTTTCATTGTTTTGCTGCTGCTGTTTGTTTGCTTTTCTTTTCCTTTCTTGTTTTTTTTCTCCTTTGATATGATTTCTTTTTGCTCAACATTAACATAGAATTATGTTTAGAAGAACTGCACATATTAAACCTATATCGGATTATTTGTTCCTTGGAAGTGGAAGTGGGAGGGAGGGAGGGAAGGATTAAGGGAGAAAGGAAAAAAAAACTTTGGGACACAAGTTTTTGCAAAGGTGAATGTTGAAAACTACCTTTGTGTGCATTTGGAAAAAATACTATAAAAATAAAGAAGAAATAAAATAATAGCTAATTTTCAGGGGAAAAACCGACTATTATGAGTTCCTTCATGAAACATACATCTAGCTTTGCAATTCATTGACTTTTCATTCTAAAGTTTTGTGTATATACTTCAATGATTAAATAAATCAAATATTTAAAAATTAAACAATTGCTGTTATTTTTCCTACTATTCTCATGAATACCTCCATACTCATTTAAAATTATATGTAGGATGCATACTTAGGTCTTTAATAAGATTAGTAAATTTGACCTTTTCTGTCCATTAAAGAATGCTGGATATGGAATCAAAGAATGTTTTCAAATCCTCTTCCATTGGTTACCTATGTGACTTTGGGCAAGGTACTTTACTTTTTGAGTCTTCAGTTTTCCAGACTTAAGATGAAAACTTGGACTAGTTTGTTGGGCAAACATTCTCCTTGCTCTAAATCTGCAAATTTATAAATATGTAATATTTTGCTACATTGGTTCATTCTTGCCACAAGACTTTATGTTCAGAAATGTGCTTGGATCTATGGATACACTAACAATAATAACAACAAAGGTATGATTTTTCCCTTCAGTTATCTAAATTCTATCAAATGGGAGATAAAAACACATAGATATATAATTAAATACAAAATAGGTACAAAGAAATAAAAACAAAATTTGGTAGAATAAGCCCAAAGGGCTTAAACTTTTTCCACTCACAACCTGTTTTCATCTGAGAAATGTTTATGTAACCCTGGGTATATAGGTAGTTAGGTATATAAAATAGTTATAAAAAACAAACATTTACTGATAATGAATTTTAATTTTGTGACCTTCAGAGTTATATATAGTTGTTAACCACAATTTAAAAAGCTAGGAAATAGGGAATTAAAAATTGTTGAGATCAGAATGGCCACATGTTCAAAGCTGAACCTCAATGGAAGATGAAGTTTCTAAGAGGTATGAGTAATGTGGAAAATTGTATCTGGTGAATGGCAATTTTGTTGGACCATTGAGATGAGGAAACAGGGTAGTGAAATGAAACCTAAAAAATATACACTGGAAGGGCATCTAGGTGGTGCAGTGGATAGAGTACCCACCCTGAGATCAGGAGGACCTGAGTTCAAATTTGGCCTCAGGCACTTAACACTTCCAAACTGTGTGACCTTGG
Source organism: Myrmecobius fasciatus (assembly GCA_023553655.1). Taxonomy (NCBI): domain Eukaryota; kingdom Metazoa; phylum Chordata; class Mammalia; order Dasyuromorphia; family Myrmecobiidae; genus Myrmecobius; species Myrmecobius fasciatus. The sequence continues at coordinate 57,227 of JAJPUD010008397.1, forward strand.
GCAAGTCAATTAACCCCAATTGCCTCAGCAAAACACACAGACACACAGACACACACACACAGACACACAGACACACACACACACAGACATTGAAGTCAGCTTGTGAAGGGCCTTACATCCCACATACATGAGATTGTGCTCATTCTAGAGACAATATAGAAACACTCTTGTGCAGAGAAGGTTGGTTGTTTTCACTTCTGAGATAACTAAATGATTGAATATATTTTGTGGAATTAGGTAAGAGAAGAAAATAATAAACTAATTTAGAACTTAGTAGAAACTAGTCAAACCAGAGGGTTTCAATCAATTTTTTAAAAAGCCCAAACTGTGACTATGTTAGTTCTTAGTGAGAAGCCAGGAACAATCAATGTGACAGGACACAAATACCATGCAAGAACTCCTTAATTACATGGGAATTCAACGGGATGCTGATAAACGGAGTCTTAATTGCAGGTTTCTAGAGATTGCTCTATAATTACACTTAAGAGATCCCAAAGTAATCACTATGTAACCAGTATTTTCAGTTAGAATATTGGGAAGGGGAGAAAGGAAAAAAGATAGGCCAGTTCATTCAGTTTGTATGGAAATAAGGAGTCAAAGTTACTAGTCTCTGTTCCAGAGAGTGAAAAATTCTAGGAAATTCATTCCAACTTTCTCAAATTTCTGTACAAACAACAACATGCACATATACAACCTATTCAGAGTCATACAACACATAACATGCAATGCAACAAATGTCCATACAACATAACATGAAAAGACACACCTACACATACATGATGTGGGTACACATGTAATACTTGCATAGGACAATGTAGAAAACATGCGTTGAACATACCATTTTATACACATACCGTATTATACATATGGCATAACACACATGTATGACATAGAATATACCAACACATTTGTACCTAAAACCTACATGGATACACCCTATCTACAACACATGCACACTGCACTCATGGGCTTTTGGCAGAATTTTTTCTATTGTTTGTTGTTTCTGGGCAGGGAATTCAAGGTAGAAGAAGAAAAATAGTTCCAATAAAACTTCATTTCCCCAGATGCCTGAAAGCATTCTACAAATATTATCTCATACCTTCCTCCAATATGTCTAAGGGAATGATAGGTACCAAAAAAACTAGCACTGCTATTGTGAAAAAGAGTCAAACATTTTAAAAAGACTTCAATAAAGGAAGGTAATGTCATACAGCAGTTGAGTAGCAGATTTGGTATTGCTATCATAATTATCCCAATCCTGAACTTAAAACTATAGTAATAGTCATTTATAAAAAGAAAAAAGAATCAATCATTTTTGAGGAAATACTAATATAATTCCACAAATTCATTTTTCATCCATTAAATATTTATTGAGCACCTTTGAAATACAGATCATAGAACTATTTCATATTAGCTTATTGGTACATTGTCTGTTTACTTCTTGTTTTCCTCCTCAGCTTACAGTTTTTGAAGAGCAGTAACTATTCTTTTCCATAAAGCATTCAGAACAGTGCTTAACATAGAATAAATATTTGGTAAGTACTTATTTACTGACTATCCCAAGTACTTAGGTAAAATACACCCACATACACATGTACATACACACAATAAGATTTCTGTATTTGATGAACTTATGTTAGTCAAGAGATTTAACAGGCACACCTAAAATGAATTAATTTGTCATTATAGAGAACTCTGAATTTCACCACTCTTTCTAGCAAGTTAGGGTGCATTTACTAGTACTTAATTTATTTAGTAGATGAATTCTAGAGAGATGCCTGAGGTACATGTAGATTAAGTTACATGAACATCATATAGATATTAAATTTTAGAGGCAGAATTTGAATCCACAGTTCATTGCTATATTGCTTTTACAGAGACCTAAATGTTGTATAATAATTCAAGATCATTTAAAAAACTTCTGTGATGTGATTGTGTTTTGATATCAAAGAAAGGAGACATCTCTAGGTAAGGCTTGGAAATATTTGCAATTTAATTAAACAAATATGTGTCAGTAAGTCAATAAGAATTTATTAAGCACCTACTATGTGCCAGACATACCTAAGCACTAGAGATATAATGAAAGGTAAATAGAGTATCTGTATAAAAGGAGTTGCCATTTTAATGGAAACTTGTGGTACTACATATAGTGCAGGACCTGGACTTAATAAAGGCTAAACTAAAATTCAACCTCAAACAGTACTTATGTGACATTGGGTAAGTCAATCTATTCACCTCAATGTTCTCATTTCTAAAATAAGGATAATAATGGCACTTATTTCAAAGGATGATTATGTTGATCCAATGAAATAACATTTGTGAGGTAGTGTGAAAACTGTAAAGCATTATGTAAATGTTAATTATGATAATGATCATTATAAACTACTAATTTCTTCATCTTAAGCAATGAAAAGATAATTTCAAGTCTATTTTTTTCTTTATCTTCTCAGAAAGACACTGTATCACCTATCATATATCATACATCTTAGATCTCAATTTCATTTTAACTCCAAATTTATAATTTCCACTAATTAAACAGACATTTCAAAAGATATTTCTGCATCTTTAGCTTTAATTTATATGATTTCTTTTGGATTTGTGATTGATATGTTTAATTATGGTGATAGTTTTCCCAATATTAAACAAGTCTTGCATTCCTGGTAAGAAGGCCACTGGGTTATAGTGTAAAATCCTTGTGATAAATTGCTGTAATTTGCTAGTATTTTATTCAAAATATTTTCATCAATATTCATGAGGGAAATTGGTTTATACTTTTCTTTCTCTGTTTTACTTCTTCCTAATTTAGGTAACAGCACCATATTTATGCCATAAAAAAGAGTTTGGTAGGACTCTTCTTCACTTTCCTTAAACAGTTTACAAGGTATTGGAATTTGTTGTTTGGTAGAATTCATTTGTGAACCCATCTTGACCTGGGAATATACTCATTCAATTTCTTTTTCTAAGATGGGTTTATTTAAGCTTTCTATCTCCTGATCGATTAATCCATTTCATATTTTCAGAAATACTTATCTATTTCACTTAGATTGTCAGATTAATTGGCTCATAAATGGGCACAATATTTCCTTATGATTGTTATATTTTTCTCTTCATTGTTGGTGATTTCATACTTTTCATTTTTGATGCCAGATATTTGGGTTTCTTCATTTTTCCTTTAAATCGAATTAATCAATGGTTTAATCTATTTTATTAGCTTTTATTTTCATAAAACTATTTCCTAGATTTATTTGTTAGCTCTATAGTTTTTTTTTTCTTTTAATATTATTAACCTAAACTTTCATTTTCAGGATTTTTAATTTGGGGCATAGTTGGGAATATTTAATTCGTTCTTTTTTCAGTCTTTTAAGTTGTAAGTCTCGTTTTTCAAGGTATTCTTTTTCCATTGTTTTGATCTAAGAATTTAGAGAAACAAAAATTCTCTTAAGTACTACTTTGGCTGCATTCCATAAATTTTGTTATGTTGTTTCATTATCATTCTCTTTAATGAAATTCACTGTTTTTATGATTTGCTTTGATTCACTTATTACTTAGGAGGAGATTATTTAGTTCATGATTAATTTTTAACCCATCTTTCCATTGTTCTTTTTTACATGTAATTTTTATTTGCACATTATGACACAAGAAGTATACATTTAAAATTTCTGATTTTCTACAATTGATTTTGAGGATTTTATAGACCTGGCTGCTGAGAGGAAAGTCTATTTCTTTTTGTTCAAATTAAGTTTTCTCCAAAATTCTGTTATACTTAACTTTTTTTCCAATATTTTATTTATATCCTTACTTTTATGTTTGTTTGTATTTATCTAATTCAGAAGAGGGACACTGGAGTCTCCCACTAGGATAGTTTTGTTGTTGATTTCTTTTTGTAACTAACTTAACTTCTTTCAGAATTGGGAAACTATATCTCTTGGGGCATAGTGCTTATATTGCTTCATTGTCTATGATGCCATTTAACAAGATGTAGTTTTCTTCTTTATCTCTTTTAGATTTATTTTTGCTTTTAATTAGTTGGGGAACAAGATTGCCACCCCTGCTTTTTGTTTCTTATTTAAGCTCAAATGTAATAGATTATGCTCCAGCCCCTTACTTTTACCCAGTGTGTCTCTGCTTCAAGTATGTTTCTTATTAATAATATATTGTAGGATTTAGATTTTTGATCCACTCTGTTACATTCAATTTTATGGGAGAATTCATCCCATGTATATTCTTGATTATGATACTACCTATGTATTTGCCTACATCATATATTTTCTTCCTGTTTGTCTTATCACTCCTTTCAGTATTTTTCTTCTCATCAGTGTTTTGTTTCTATCTACTACCTTCCCTGCTCTTTCCTCTTTTATATCAGCTAGTTCCATCCCTTTAATTAATCCCACGTCTTACTTCCTCTTGGCTATGATAGATTTCTATTTTCAACTGATTGTGTATATTACTCCCTCTTTGAGCCAATACTGATGAGACTAAACTTCAAGCAGTGGTCCTTGCCCAACCTCTCATTTTTCTCTCACTATAACTGATCTTCCATGCCACGTTATGTGAAATGATTCACCCCATTATACCTTGGTTTCTTCTGTGCACATGTCTCTTTCTCATCCATTAATTTTTATGCCATTTTCTCAAATTCCCCTTCAACTGGTGCCTCAATGTACATTCCTTATAGCTGTACTATTATTTATTCAACTTTAAAGAATTATAAGAATCAATAACCAAACTAGCAAAAATCATATGATTATCTCAATAGATGCACAAAAAGAATTCGATAAAATCCAACACACATTCCTATTAAAAAGAATAGGAAGATAGGAATAAAAGGTCTTTTCCTTAAAATGATCAGTAGAACCTATTTAAAACAATCAGCAAGCATTATATATAATGGAGACAAACTAGAACCATTCCCAATACGATCAGGGGTGAAACAAGGTTGTCCACTATCACAATTACTATTCAGTATTGTATTAGAAATTCTACCTTTGGCAGCAAGAGAAGAAAAGGAAATTAAAGGAATTAGAGTAGGTAATGGGGAAACCAAATTATCATTCTTTGCAGGTGATATATACTTAGAGAACCTAAAGAATTTAATTAAAAAACTAATAGGAACAATTCACAACTTTACAAAATTTGCAGGGTACAAAATGAATCCACATAAATCATCAGCATTTTTATACATCACTAACAAAATCCAACAGCAGGAAATACAAAGAGAAATTCCACTTAAAATAACTGACGATAATATAAAATATTTGGGAATCTATCTGCCAAGGCAAAATCAGGAACTATATGAATACAACTACAAAACACTTTCCACACAAATAAAATCAGATCTAATCAATTGGAAAAATATTAAGTGCTCTTGGGTAGGCAAGCAAATATAACAAAAATGACAATAGTACCCAAATTAATCTGCTTATTCAGTGCCATACCAAAGAAATTATTTTATAAATTTAGAAAAAAAATAATAACAAAGTTCATCTGAAAGAACAAAAAGTCAAGAATTTCAAGGGAATTAATGAAAAAATGCAAATGAAGGTGACCTAAGTGTGCCAGACCTAAAACTATATGATAAAGCAGCAGTCATCAAAATCATTTGGTAGTAGAACAGTGGAATAGGTTAGGTTCACAGGACAAAATAGTCAATAAATATAGCAATGCAGTGTTTGACAAACCCGAAGACCCCAGATTTTGTGATATGAGCTCACTATTTGAAAAAAAAAAAAAACCTCCTGGGAAATCTGCAAGCAAGCATGGAAGGAATTGGGGCTTGACCTACACTTAACACCACATGCCAAGATAAGGTTGAAATGGGTTCATGATTTAGACATAAAGAGTGATATTATAAGCAAATTAGAAGAACATAGGATTGTTTTCCTCACAGATCTGTGAGGGAAGGAAGTAATTTGTGATCAAAGAAGAATTGGAACTCATTCCTAAACACCCAATAGATAATTTTTATTATATTATGTTAAAAATTTTTATACAAACAAAACCAATGCAGACAAGATTAGAAGGGAATCAATAAATTGGAAAAACATTTTTATATTTGAAGGTTTTGATAAAAGGCTCATGTCTAAAATACATAGAGAATTGACACAGATTTATAATTTGTCATTCTCCAATTGATAAATGGTTAAAGGATATGAAAAATTTTCAGATGAAGAAATTGAAACTATTTCTAGTAATATAAAAAGGTGTTTCAAATCACTATTGATCAGGAGAAATGCAAATTAAGACAAGTCTGAGAGACCACTACATATCTCTCAGATTGGCTAAGATAACAGGAAAAGATGACTAATGTTGGAGGGGACGTGGGAAAACTGGGACACCAATACATTGTTGGTGGAATTGTGAATGGATTCAGCCATTTTGGAGAGAAATTTGGAGTTATGCTGAACAAGCTATCAAACTGTCTATACCCTTTGATTCAGCCATGTTTCTACTGGGCTTATATCCCAAAGAGATTTTAAAGGAGGGAAAGGAACCCACATGTGCAAAAACATTTGTGGGAGAACTTTTTGTAGTGGCAAGAAACTGGAAACTGAGTGGATTCCCATCAGTTGGAGAATGGCTGAATAAGTTACGATATATGAATATTATGGAATATTATTCTTCTATAAGAAATGATAAGCAATATGATTTTAAAAGGCTTGGAGAGACTTATATGAACTGATGTTAATTGAATTGAGATCATTGTACATGGCAACAACAAGATTGTACAACAATTAATTTTGATGGATTGCCTCTTTTCAACAATAAGGATTCAGGCCAGTTCCAGTGATCTTGTGATTAAGAGAGTCATTTACACACAAAAAGAAGATTGTGGATCATAATATAGCATTTTCACTATTTTTATTGTTTGCTTTCATTTTGTTTTCTTTCTCATTTTTTCCCTTTTTAATCTGATTTTTCTTGTGCAGCCAGATAATTGTATAAATATGTGTGCATATATTGGATTTAACATGTATTTTCACAAATTTATCATATATTGTATTACTTGCCATCTAGGGGAGGGGAGTGGGATGAAAGGGGGGAAATTGGAATACAAGGTTTTACGAGTATCAATGTTGAAAAATTTTCCATGCATATATTTTGAAAATGAAAAGCTTTAATAAAAAAGAATGAGAAGATTCAAAGTATTCTGTCAAGATGATAGAGAAGGTCAGAAAATACCAAGCTCTCCAGATTTCCCCCACAAACCAAATAAAATGGTACCTCAGGGCAAACCTAGAGTGGCTAAAAACAAACAGGAATTGGGACAGAACTGTGGTCCTCCGAGGACAATATAAAGGTCTAAAGAATGATGCCAAAGCTGAATTTTGGTCTTCTTGAAGTTTAAACAACTCCACGCTAGTTCTTGTGAAATAACAAACTGAAAGCACTGGGCTTAACTGGGCTTGGAGGTAATCTTAGCCCCAGCTACAGAGCTGGGAAAATTCTAGGAAACATTTTCTTTTAACATCAAATCCAATTTTTCTGTAGACAAGCCCTGGGTGAGAAGGAACCAGCCCTTACCTTGTGAATACAGAAGCAGTGAGGCAAGGATACTGTTGAATGTAAGAAATTATAGGAGGGTGTGCTTCATGGTTTGGGGTTCTAGGCCACAGGAAAGAACTGTGGAAGAATCTAAGGCTTAATTCACCACCTTCACTTTGTATCCCCTACCACAAGACTAAAGATAATTACACTAAAAAGCTCTTATTTTAAAAAAAGTGAGTAGGTAAAGGAGAAAGATCCCAATCATACAAACTCATTTTGGGAATAAGGAAGACTTGGATTCATCCTAGGGAAAGGTTTTGAAGTAAAAATAGCCTCTCTTACCCCAAAGAGTAACATTAAATGTTTACCTACCCAAAAAGAATTTATAGAACTCAAGAAATTCTTTGAAAATCAAATGAGAGAGATCAAGGAAAAATTTAAAATTAGGGTAGTAATCACTGATCTCAGAAAAAAGTCAAAGTTAAAATGATTCAATCAAAAGGCAGAAATCTACATTAAATGTCATCCATATTAATATTGTTTTAGATACATTTGTATATGTGTGTGTATGTAAATATGTAACTAAAGGGTCTCAATCCTAATAATGAATTGGGAAAATATCAACCCTAAACTTGTGAACACATCCTTCAGTGGAATGGGTAGATGGGAACAATTGGTTCTACCAGGCCATGAATACAGATGAAACTGGCAATGTGGAGCACTTACAGATTGTTCTGACATCAAAAACAACAAAATTATGTACTAGACCACTGGCCATCATGAGTCATCTTGAATTTTGTTTTGTCACTGGACTCAGATGATTCTGTAAAAGAAAGTGAAGTCGATGAAACTACCTCACCTAAAACCAGTTCATATGCAAGTCAAAATATCACTCATCATCCACTAATTTCCATTTTAACTATTTCATCATTTTGCTATGTTGTTATTACATTGTCTTGCTATTTTATTATTTTATCTACCTTGAAGTCCTATGGTAATGGCTATTGATGAATTGTCAGGTTCAAGTATACTGAAAGCTGTACACAAACTTTCACACAAGTGTAAGTCTTCTCACTCAAATAACAATAATATTTGACAACCCCTGGGTCTCTAAGCAGCTTTAAAAATCTTAATATTTAATTTTTTCCAATTACATGTAAAAAGAATGGTAACATCTTTTCCCCCAAAAAAATTTTGAGTTCCAAATTCTCTCCTTCCTTGCCCCTGAACTCTCATTGAGAAAACAAACATTTTGACATAGGTTATGCATATATAGTATAAGCATATGTAAAGCATATTTTCATATAAATCATTATGTGAAAGAAAACACAAACAAAACCACTCCTTAAAAATAAGGTACAAATATATATTTGTATATATTTATATATACAAATATATATGAAATATATATATTTGATATGCATTAATGTTCTACTAGTTGTCTTTCTGGAGATGGACAACACCTTCAGAATTTTCTTGAATCAATACATTGCTTAAAATAGTTAACTTATTCACAGTAGATCATCATACAGTATTGCTGTTACTGTGTATAATGTTCTCTTGATTCTGCTCATTACACTTTGCATGACTTCTTGTAAGACTTTCTATGGATTTTTTCCAGAAATCACCTTCATTTCTTAAAGCACTGTAGTATTGCATCTCAATCATAGAAAACAACTTATTTAATGACCCCTTAACTGATGGGCATCCCCATAATTTCCAGTTCTTTGTCACCACTAATAAAATTGCTATAAATAGTTTTCCACACATAGTTCTTTTCCCTTTAAAAAAAATCTTTGGGATACAAACTTCATAGGTTTGTTGCTTGGTCAAAGGGTAGACATGATTTTATATCCCTTTACAAATTTACAATTTGTAATTACAATTACAAATTCCTCTCCATGATGGCTGAATCAATATTCTCTAATAACATATTGTTTTAATTTTCCCATATCCCCTTCAACATTTGTAATTTTCTTTTTCTGTCATATTGGTCAATGTGACAGGTGTGAGGTAATACATCAGAATTGTTTTAATTTGCATTTCTTGCTATTTTTTTTTAAAAATAGCTTTTTATTTTCAAAATAAAGGCAAAGAAAGTTTTCAACATTCGCCCTTGTAAAAGCTTGTGTTCCAAATTTTTCTCCCTTCCTCCCCCTCTACCCCCTCTCCTTGAGACCAAGTAATCCATTATATGTTAAACAAGTTCATTCTTTATATATATAATATATATGTATATGTAATACATATATATATATATATATATTTCCACATTTATTATGCCACACAAAAAAACTCAGAAAGGGGAAAATGAGAAAAAAAAAACAAGCAAACAATACTAAAAAGATGGAAAAACTATGTTGTGATCCACATTCAGTCCACAGACCTATTTCTGGAAGAAAATAGCTGCCTCCATCACAAGTGTATTGGAATTGTCCTGAATCACTTCAGTGTTGAAAAGAGCCACATCTATCATAACTGACCATCACTTAATATTGTTATTGTGTACAATGTTCTCTTAATTCTATGCACTTCACTGAGCATCAGTTCATGGGTAAAAAAAGATATGTTTCCACCTAGACTGACAGTATTAGCATATTTTCCATTGGTTTTGTTTCTAGGGCTATGGAAAGCATAGTGTGCAGTGACCAAAGATGCCAAGAAAAAGGAGTGAGAGCTAGGTGACAATTGAGATTTATGAAAAAGCTATAGATATACTCTGCTGCTTACCTTCAAAAAGGCTAGAATTCAAAATGTAAGATGTTTTCCTATTCCCAATTGATTTTGTTAGCTGCCTGGAGAATGGGAGGACATCACTAGTCTATCTGGTAAGGAACTGCATCAGTTTTTCCCTCCTGAAAAGAGCAATGTACCTAGAAAATAGAACTGGGACCCAGTGATCCTACTGTATAGTTCTTCCATGTAGCAATTACCAAGATGCAGATGCCTAATGTCAAATCCTATACACACATTGCCAGAACAGCTGTGTTAATAACAGTGATAACTAGCATTGATGTAGCATTCTAAAGTATGGAAAAAAGTTTTAAATATCTCATCTCATTTGATTTTTAACACAATTCTGTGAAAAAGACAATATATAAATTTAGAGATTAGTAAATTGGGTCTGACAATATGTGATTAAACCAAGGTCATGTAGTTATTGATGTTTGTCTTTTGTTCTCAAAGAGAGCTATTACATCAGGGAGGTGATGCCATGACATGCAAGTGAATTGGATTTATGTGAGGGAGGGAGATGCAAAATCACCAGCCTTACTTTCTCCTCCAGAACTATCTAGATCCAAATATAAATCAGGATCATTCAAGATGGTTCTAGATACAGTGGAAAACCTTGAAATTTTTGAGGTAATGAGTTTAACAGGTCTCATTCTGACTGAAACAATGTCTAACCAGTGATTAAGACTTGATAAGAAATAAGGCAGCACTAAGAAGTTTTTTGGTTTTTTTCCCCTGAGGCAATTGGGGTTAAGTGACTTGCCCAGGGTCACATAGCTAAGAAGTGTCTGAGACCAGATTTGAACTCAGGTCCTCCTGACTTCAAGGCTGGTGCTCTAACCACTGGGCCCCCTAGCTGACCCCTCTTTTTTTTTTTAAATCAGTGATGGAGGAGAAAAGTCTCAAGGATTTTTGTCCAAAAGAGGAACAATTATTATTTACATTCATTCAGAGCTAATCAAGGCCTAAATAGTGAACAAGTTAGGTTTGGTCTCAGATCTATCATTGGCCAATGAAATAGAAGCAGAATGATTTGGGTTTAAAGCATGCTTAAGATAGAAATCTAATCTGTAAACCCTAAGATATCTTCTGAAATTCCAGTAATCAGAATTGATATTCAGAAGGGAAGAAGAAAGGAAGAAAAGAAGGAGGAGAGAAGTAGAGAAAAAGAAAGGAAAAGAAAAGAAGGAAGGAACAAAGGAATTGAAGGAGGGGGAGAGAAGGAGAGAGGAAGGAAGAAAGACAGGAAGAAAGAAGGAAAAAAGAGAGAAAGAGAGAGAGAGAGGGAGTGAGAAGGAGAGGAAGAGAGGGAGAGAGAGAGGGAAGAAGAAAAAGAGAAAAGGAGGGAAGATGGTACTGGTCAGTTCCAGTTGCATCCTCAGTGAGGTAGATCCTACTACTCACAGAGGTTGTTTTTTGTTTTCCTTTCTTGAAGAGGTCCTTGACATCAGGAAGGTGATGTCATGATATGCAAATGAATTAGATATGAGAGACAGAAGGCTATATACCTGCCTCAGTTTCTCCTCCAGAGTCATCTGGGTCCAGTGGCAAGATATACATCTGAATGTCTTAAGATTTTTGCCACAACCCAATGAGAAAGGTGATATTATCTCAAAAATAGAGATTACTAAATTTAGGCAGAGAAATTAAGTGATTCAATCAAGGTCACATAGCTATTAAATATGGAAGGAAATTTAAATTTAGGAATTCCTAATTCCAAGACCTACACTCAATTTAATAGACTACTTAGATTCCAAGGGGATCAGGCTTTATCTTGTTAACTCCTTCTATAACAATGGCTTTAAGTGGTAACTAACATCACCATACACAATTAAACCTTTGATGGAGGGAGATAAAAGATGAATTTTAATCAGGCTAATTCACCTGATATCTTTCTCTAGCAATTCTAAGAGATGGAAGAGAGAATAAAATGACTCCTGCTGCAAAGATGAGGATGGGATTGGAAACCAAATTCATAAATTAGAGTTACAAATCCATTAAAAAATGTTTGTCTATTTATGATCTGGAGGTCAAGGAGAGTATTGAACAACACATAAGAGTGAGAAAAAAATTAAGAAATCTTATTAATGGAGATAGAACTACATGAAACAGTGAGAACAGTTTCTAATATAACCTGTGCAGTTCCCGTCACTTCCTAGATGTAACCCCCCTGAGTCACTTTTCAGTGGTATTTTTGCTTTACTAAATCCAATGTTGGTTTATTTCATTTTTACACAGGTAATAAACAGAGGGATTTGAATTTTTTTTTTAATAGTGTCAAGGACATGGAAACTGAGTGGATACCCATCAGTTGGGTAATGATAGAATAAGTTAAAATATATGAGTGTCATGGAATAGTATTATTCTATAAGAAATGATCAACAGGATGATTTCAGAGAGGTCTGGAGAGACACATAAAATGATGCTAAATGAAGTGAGTAGAAACAAACAAACAAACAAACAAGCAAAAAAAAAAAAAACATTGTACAGAGCAACAACAAGATTATGTGATGATCAGTTGTGAAGGACTTGGCTCTTTTCACGAATGAGGTGATTCAGGGGAATTCCAATAGACATGATAGAGAGTCTTCTGCTTTCCGAGAGAGGGTTGTGGGAAATAAATGTGGATCACAACATATTTTCATGTTTTGTTGTTGGCTTGTTTGTTTTTTTTCTTATTATTTTCTTTTGTGAGCTGATTTTTCTTGTGTAGTATAATAAATGTGGAAACATATTTAGAAGAATTGCACATATTAACCTACATAGGATTATGAGCTGTCTAGGGGAAGGAGATGGTAGAGAGGGAGGGAGAAAAATTTAGAACATTTTGTTGGAATATTAGAATTTTGGAAACTATCTTTGCATGCATTTTGAAAAATAAAAAAAAAACTATCATTAAAATAATTATTGCAAATATTTTATCCTTTTATATTTAATATATGCAAATGCAGTGTCAATGAATAATGTTTGGTCTTTCACATTATTTTAAATTTTTCTATTATTAATCTATCAATATTATGGTTCAGTGGTGTCAAACTCAAAAGAATATTCATGTAATTTGCATATTTTCTTAGAAAAGCATAGTTTACCTTCTCCTGTGCTGTATTGTATTTTTTCTTTAATTTGTTAAACATTTTTCCAATCACATTTTATTCCACTTTGTGAGTACTGGAATAGCATGTAACCCAGGACTCAGAGTGTAACACCTCTATTTGAACAACTCTTTAAGATTAAGTTTCAGAAAAGCTATTGGTCTGCATATAACCATGATTACCCTCAGCAGAGTGGACATTCCTTTTCTGACAAGGGAGGAGTTGAATTAGATGGTCAATGAGGTCCCTTCTAACTCAAAAATGATTCTAGTATAGAAAATTTTCTTAACTGCTAGTTACTTTTATCACTAACATCATAAATCCATTGCTTATGCACATTAAACCCTTAACAACTAATTTCAAATTAATTCAACAACTATTGAAAAATAAGAAAAAGAAGTTTGAATAAAAAGAAGGAATCCAGAGGGTTTTAGCTCAAAGAGAAGGTTTATGTTAGTAAGATATAAATGGACTTTGGGTTTGGATATCAAACAAGTAAAGTAATGTTCAGGCATAGAAAGGGAAACGGATATGAATTCACCTACTTAAAATTTTGAAGCCAATCTCATTCATGTGTCAAATCACAAGGTATGGTGCATTCTCAGTACTGAAAGGATTAAATACTGCTTCTAATGTTTCCTGTGACACTTTTGGAAAGTCATTGAAACTACATGGGACTCAGTTTCCTGGTCTGCCAAATAAATAATTATCCTACATGGCTTGTTGATCACATAGCATTTTTTTTTCCTATAGTGGAAAACTAAATATAGGAATTTCTTTAAACAGTGTAGATCTCAATTTACCTATGATTTAGCAAATGCTACAGAGTTTCCTGAAGCACATGGGTGTTAAATGACTTTCCTAGCACCATGAAATTAGTGTTAAAAGCACTTAAGAATCCTTGATTCCAAGGTCAGCACTCTATCTGCTATGTCACTAAATATGTGTATGTACATATGTACAAATACTTATGAATCCAAAACATTACATTTAGCCACTAGACCATTATTTATTTATGTATTCATGTATTTATTTATTTAATTTTTTTTGCTGAGGCAATTGAGGTTAAGTGACTTGCCCAAGATCATATAGCTAGGGAAGGTTAAGTGTTTGAGACCAGATTTGAACTCAGGTCCTTCTGACTTCAGGGCTGGTGCTCTATCCATTGTGCCACCTAGCTGCCCCTAGACTATTATTTTAAAAAAACAAAACAAAATAACCAAGCTTGATCAATGTTTTCCTAGGTATGGAGCCATCAACTGGAATTAGCTTGGAAGATTTGCATAGGTATTGCACATTAGGTATGTCACTTATTCTCTACAATTCTGTATCATAAATAGGGAATTTAAAGCTTCCTTAGTATTAAGTTGGCATTTTTGAAATGCATTACATTCACTTGCCAAGGGAGTAAAAATAACTTATTGAAAAGCACATTGTATAAAAGGTGACACTTCTGCATTTAAATCGAATCCAAATAACTTTGAGTCAAAGATATGTTTGTTGCAATAAAGTTCATGACAGGCACTTTGTGGAGACCTAGATGCAGTTTCTAATTGGTCTGTTTTCAGGCTATGGGAGAGCTGTGATCATGGGAAATTCTGCAAGGGAGGATAAACTATAAGCATCTTAGGGATGACCAGACAAAGGGAAAGTGAGCTTCATGAAAAACAAAACAACAAAAAAAGCTCCGTTGAGAGATGGTGGCAGTAGGTAGAATTATTCCATTCTCATTCTGGACCTGTCTTTAGCAGTGTTTTCATTTTATTATAAAAAAGTTTTCTCTAGAAGGGTGAAATGACAGTGGACTTTATTTGAAAGAATTTGAAGGAATTAGAAAAGGCAAAGAGAAAACAAAACTATGACTTTTTGCAAATCATATGATGGTATATTTTGAGAATTAACTCTAAAACTAGGTGAAATAATAAACAACTTCAGCAAACTTGCAGGATATAAAATAAACCTGCATGAATCACCAATATTTCTGTATATGACCAAGAGTCCACGAGTAATAAATAGAAAGAAAAATTTCATGTAAAATGACTGCAGACTTTATGGAATATTTAAGAGTCAAACTGCCAAGATAAACCCAGTAAATATATAAACACTTTTCATGCAAATAAAGTCAGAACTTAATAACTGGAGAAATAGAGATTGCTAAGTTGAGCCAATATACTAAAAATGATGATTCTACCTAAATTAATTTAATTATTCAGTGCTATATCACCCAACCTACCAAAAATATTTTATAGAGCTAGAAAACAAAAAAAAAAACAAAATTCATCTGGTAGAACAAAAGGTCAAAAATATCAAAGGAATCAAGGGGGGGGCGATGTTAAGAAAGATAATTTAGCAATATCACATCTCAAACTGTATTACAAAATGGTAATCATCAAAATAATTTGATACTAAGAAATAGAGTAGTGCATCAGTAGAAGAGATAAATTATATAACTCACAGTAGTAAAGATCATTGTAATCTACTGTTTGATAAATGTAAATATCAAAACTTTTTGGACAAAAAAAAAATCACTATTTGATAAAAATTGCTTGGGCACCTGGAAAACAATTTGGCAGAAAGTATATAAACTAATATCTCAAATAATGGATCAAAAAGTCAAAATGGATACATGATTTAGACATAAAGGTAGATACGATAAGGAAATTTGAGGAGCATGAAAAATTTTATCTTTTCAATCTAAGCATAAAAGAATGTAGTGGCTCTCTTCAACAATGAAATGTTTCAAACCACTTCAAATTGTTTGGTGAAGAGAGCCATATGCACCCAGAGAGAGGGATGTGAAATGTGCACCACAACATAACATTTTCATGCTATTGATGTTTGCTTGCATTGTATTTCCTTTATTGGATTATTCTTTCTTATATATATGATTTCTCCTGCACAAAAATGATGTGTGGAAATAAGTATACATATATTTGATTTCTTAAGTATTCTAACATAATTAACATGTAGTGTATATCCTGCCATCTAGGGGAGGGGTGGGGAGTAGGGGGAAAAATTTGTAACAGAAAGCTTTGTAAGGGTTAATGTTGAGGAATTACCCATACATATGTTTTGCAAATAGAAAGTATTAATAAAAATAATAATAATAATAAAAAGAATGTAGAAAAGAGAGGCTCACAGAAAGTAATATGTACAATTTTGTTTACATGAAATTAAAAAGGCTTTGCTTTAATGAAAACAGAATAGCCAACATTAGAAGAAAACCAGGAAACTGGGAGGAAAATTTCTGTAATAAAAACCTTATTTCTCATATATAGAAAGAACTGCATCAAACAAAAAAAAATCACTCATCTCCAAATTTGTGCACCACAAAGTATATGAACAAGCAGTTTTCAGAAAAAGAAACCAATATTTTAGAAATGCTCCAAATCACTAATGAATGAAGAAATGAAAATTAAAGCAACTCTGAGATACCACCTTATACCTAATCAATTAACTAATATGACAGAAAAGAAAAAATGACAAATGTTGGAAGACATGTAGAAAAATAAGGATACTAATGCATGGAGTTCTAAAATGATCCAACCATTCTGGAGAACAATTTAGGACTAGACCCAAAGGACTATAAAACTGCATACCTTTTGAATTACTAGTATCACTAGTAGATCTGTGTCCCAAAAATATCAGAGAAAAAGGAAAAAAAAAGACCTATATGTACAAAAATATATAATCATTATTTTTGTGGTAGTAAGGAAATGGAAATTGGAGGTGGCTAAGTGGGCTATCCATTAATTGGGCTCCAACTGAACAGGTTGTTGTATATAATTGTGACAGAATAGGATTACACTAAGAGAAATGATGGCTTTAGAAAAGATTGGGAAGATTTGCATAAAATGATGCTGATTGAAGTTAACAGAACCAGGAGAACATTTGTATACATTAATAACAATATAGTATGATGATCAACTATGATTGACTTATTTGGTTTGATCTTTGCAATGATTCAAGACAATTTTGAAGTACTTATGATGAAAAATGCTCTACACCTATAGAGAAAGAACTGATGGTGTGTAAAAGCAATCAAAGCAAACTTGAAAAACTGTGTGTTTTGGAGATTTTTTTGTCTGCTTTCTTTTGCAACATGACTAACATAGAAATATGTCTTTCATGACTGCACATGTATATAAGTAATAGAAAATTGCTTGCTTTCTCTTTGAGGGAGGATGCAAAGAAGGATGTGAGAAAAATCAGAAATTAAAATTTTAAATAATGTCAAAATTATTTTTGTACTTTTTGTAATTTTGTAATTGTTTAATTTGAGAAAAGATTTAAAAATATAAAAAGATATCTTCCTTTCAATATAAAAATTTAAAAGTAATTTATGAAGTATCCATTATGCTGATGGAGATAACTAAAACAATCATCAATTAATACCTTAGGTAGATATCTATTGTTTTCGCAGAGGTTATCTCAAACTAAATTCAAACCTTAATGAATGCACCTAGGTAAAGACAGATGTCATGCCATGAATAAAGTAAAAGAGCTAAAATTTGCAATAAACTTATTTAAATATAAGCTGCTTAAGTACAGGGACTGTTTTTACTTTTGCTTCTATTTTAACCTATACTTGCCCCTTCCCTCACCCCTTTGCATAATATCCAGCACATAGGAAATGCTAAATGAATGTTGACTTATTTACAAATGAAGATTATTTAGACTTCAGATGTTATAGGTCTTTGGATTCAGTAATAACAAAAAAGAAAATATTTGGAAAAAAAGTTGATTATAGGTTCATAAATGATTTCTTAGAGGTAATCCATGGGAACAAAACCACCCAAACAGTGGTATCATTCCAATACTCATGGATGGTTGATGCCTTAGGATGAAGATTGTAATAAAATGCCTCCTCTTTCAAGAATTGTATCTGGCCTTCTCCTAGCCTTGTTTGTTTGTTTTTATCAATGATTTGGATAAAGATACAGATGGCATACTTTTCAAATCACAGAAAACACAAAACAGGGAAGAATAGGTAGCTAAATATTCTAGGTGGCAAATAATAATTTTTTTAAAATTCTCAAAAGTCTAGACTTTTGAACTCAATCAAATACAATTTAATGAGGATCAATTTCAAGCTTTTGATCTAGATTTAAGAAAAATCCACTTCATGTATGTAAGGCAGAGGAGGAATTATTAGAAAACCTGAAAAAATCCATAGATTTAATGGACTACATGTTTACTTCAGATTAAGAATATGGCATAACAGTCAAAATAGCTAATGTAAACAGTACCTATATTAAAAGATTGATTTTTTTCCAAGTATAAGGATGAAATATATCAAATCTAGATAAGTTCAATTAGTTCTCAGTCCTTATTTTAGGAAGGACATTATTAAGTTCAATAGACCTAAAGAAAGGCAACCAGAGTGATAAATGTCCTATAGATAGTGCCTTATGTATACAATTATTTTTATTTGTTTTTAATTTTTACTTTTCCAAATAAAAATTTCAAATACATTTCCAAATAAGCTTTTTTATTTTTCCAAAGACATGTAAAGAAAGACTTTAACAATTCATTTTTCTAAAACTTTGTGTTTTAATTTTTTCTCACACCCTTCATTACTTCCTCCCTTCCCAAGACAGCAAATATGATATAGATTAAATATGTGTAATCTTTTAAAACATATTTCCATATTTGTCACATTGTGCCAGAAAAATCAGACCAAAAAGGAAAAACAAGAAAAAGAAAAAAAAATAAACAAAAAGTTGAAAATTCTATGCTTGGATCCACAATCAATCTCCATATTTCTTTCTCTGGATGTGATAGGCATTATCCATCCCAAGTCAATACAAACTGACATGAATCATTATATTTTTGAGAAGAACCAAGTCCATCACAATTGATCATCATTATGTGGAGAATTTAAAGTGATTTAGGAAACATAGCAAGTGGATGAAGTGATATTTAGAAAATATATTTTTAAAGTTGAGGAATTTTTGGTAAAATTTTTAGATGAATATGAAGGTTCCTGAAAATTAAAAAAAAATGATAACAAATAGAAAAGGAATTGGGCTTGTTTATTTGTTCTCAAATAAATTGAAATCAGCTTCGTAATGATGGCCAGAACCAATGGAAAGAAGTTAGAACAAGGAAGATTTTTGCCTCTATGTTATTCAATTCAAGAAGCAATAAAACCTATGATGTTTCAGGAGGCATTATTCAAAGTTTTTATTAGGTATTAGATATAAAATAATAGAGTTACAGAAAGAAAAATGACATGATATGTGCCTACAAGAAATCTATCTTTTTCTAATTAAGATACAGAAGTACATACAGAAGACATGTAGTAATAGAGAAATAAGTCCTTTATGGAGGACTTAGGGAAAATCATGTAGAAGAATAGTACATGATGAGAAGGTAAGAAATTTATGATATACGTTTCCATATACTGTCATACACGTGGAATACACCATAGGAGTTCACAAATTTACTAATTTGAATTACAGATATTTAAAAATACTGAAGAATTTTGCAATCATAGAATCACAGTTGGACAGTATATGTCACCTAATCTAATTCCTATTTGTAGCATAGATCCTCTCTTAAAAAACTCTAGCAACTAGTCATCTGATCTCTGTTAGATTGTTCAATGCTGAGGAACCACAATCATTTATCACAGTGCTATGCACAGTAATAATAAAGCTTAACAAATACTGGAAAAAATTGAAATAATTCAAATTAAGTGGAGTGTTATCTCCTTGTCTACACTACTCAAACCTTGGCACTACTATTAACTAGTATTTTGCATGTTCCTCTTTATCTTCTTACATAGAATATGCATACATATTTATACAAGTATCATGCCACAAAAGTAAAATAAAATCAAGCCAGTAAGTTAAAAAAATAGAAGCAAAATAAAGCACAAGGAAACAACAACAAAAAAGTGAAAATGCTATGTTGTTGTCTACACTCAGTTCCCAAAGTCCTCTTTCTGGATGTAGATGACTCTCTTCAGCACTGAACAATTGGAATTAATTTGAATGATCTCATTGTTGAAGAGAGCCAAGTCCAACAGAATTGATAACTGTATAATGTTCTTGCTGTGTATAATGATCTCCTGGTTCTGCTCATTTCATTTAGCATCAGTTCCAAATTACTCTCCAGAATAGTTGGATGCATTTGCTGTTCCACCAACACTGTATCAGTGTCCCAGTTTTCCCACATCCCCTCCAACATTCATCATTATCTTTTCCTGCCACCTTAGCCAATCTGAGAGGTATGTCTTAGTAGCTGAGAGTTGTCTTATTTTGCATTCCTCTGATCAATAGAGATTGAGAGCACCTTTTCATATAACTAGAAATGGTTTCAATTACTTCATCTGAAAATTGTCCGTTCATATTCTTTGGCCATGTATCAATTGGATAATGACTTGAATTCTTATAACTTTGAGTCAATTCTCTATATATTTTAGAAATGAGGCCTTTTTCAGAACCTTTGAATGTAAATTTTCCCCCAGTTTATTGCATCCTTTCTAATCTTGTCTGCCTTAATTTTGTTTGTACAAAAACTTTTTAACTTAATACAATCAAATTCATTTATTTTGTGATCAATAATGATTATTTCTAATGTTTTAATTGATTAATTGAGTTATTTAAGTATAACATTATATCATCTGCAAACAGTGATAATTTGGTTTCCCCATTATCTATTCTAATTCCTTTAATCTCTTTTCTTATTTTATTGGCAAAGCTAGCATTTCTAATATAATATTGAATAGGAATGGTGATAATGGGCAACCTTGTTTCATCCCTGATTTTATTAGGAATGAGTCCAGTTTATCCTCATGACATATGATGCTTACTGATAGTTTTTAATAGATGCTATTGATCATTTTAAGGAAAAGTCCATTTATTCCTGTACTCCCTAGTGTTTTTAATAGGAATGAGTATTGGATTTTATCAAATGCTTTTTCTGCATCAATTGATATAATCATATGATTTTTGTTAGTATGGTTATTGAAATAGTCAATTATGTTAATAATTTTTCTAATATTGAAGCAGCCCTGCATTCCTGGTATAAATCCTACTTGGTCATAGGTCATTATCCTGGGGATGATTTTCTGTAATGTCTTTGCTAATTTTTTATTTGAGATTTTTGCATCAATATTCATTAGAGAGATTGGTCTATGATTTTCTTTCTCTGTTTTCATCCTGCCTGGTTTAGGTATCAGTATAACATCTGTGTCATAAAAGGAGTTTGGAAGGAGTCCTTCTTTCCCTATTTTTTTCAAATAGTTTATACAGTATTGGAGTTAATTGTTCTTTAAATATGTAGTATAATTCACGTGTAAATCCATCTGGCTCTGGACCTCTTTTCTTAGGGAGTTGATTAATAGCTTGTTCTATTTCTTTTCCCAAAATGGAACTACTTAAGTAATTTATTTCCTCTTCTGTTAATTTGGGCAATCTAATTTTTGTAGGAATTCCTCCCCTTGACATAGGTTATCAAATTTATTGGCATATAGTTGGGCAAAAGAACTCCTAATTATTGCTCTAATTTCCCCTTCATTGGTGGAAAGTTCTCCCTTTTAATTTTTGAGATGAACAAATTGATATTCCTATTTCCTTTTTCTAATCAAATTAACTAATGTTTTATCTATTTTTTTATAAAACCAATTCTTAGCTTTATTTATTAATACAATAGTTTTCTTTTTTACTTTCAGTTTTATTAATCTCTTCTTTTAATTTTATAATTTCAAGTTTGGCATTCAATTGCAGGTTTTTAATTTCTTCTTTTACTAGCTTTTTTAGTTGCAAACTCAATTCATTGATCTTCTCTTTCTCTATTTTATGCCAGTAAGCATTTAGAGATATAAAATTTCCCCTTATTACTGCTTTGGCTGCATGCCACAAATTTTTGTATGTTGTCTCATTATTGTCATTCTCTTGGAGAAATTATTTAATGTGTCTATGATTTGCTGTTTCACCCATTCATTCTTTAGGATGAGATTATTTAGTTTCACATTACTTTTTTGTCTAATTTCCCCTGGCCTTTTATTGAATGTTTTTTTTTTTTATTGCTTCCTGATTTGAAAAAAAAAATGTATTTACTATTTCTGCCTTTCTGCATTTGACTTCGAGATCTTTATATCCCAATACATGGTCAATTTTTGTATAGGTTCCATGAACTGCTGAGAAGAAAGTGTACTCCTTTCTGTCTCCATTCAATTTTAGCTAAAGATCTATCATAGCTAACTTTTCTAGTATTCTATTGACCTCCTTAACTTTTTAAATTTATTTTTGGTCCAATTTATCTAGTTCTGAGAGTACAAATTTGAGATCCCCCACTATTATAGTTTTTCTGTCTATTTCTTCTGGCAGAACTCTTAACTTCTCATTTAGGAATTTCCATACTTTACCACTTGGTGCATGTATGGGTAGTATTTGTATTGCTACATTATCTATGGTACCTTTTAGCAAGATATAGTTTTCTTCCTTATCTCTTTTAATTGGATCAGTTTTTACTTTTACTTGATCTTAGAACAGGATGGCTACTCCTGCTTTCTTTTTTTTTTCCTTCACCTGAAGCATAATGGATTCTGCTCCAGGCTTTTACTTTTACTCTGTATGGATCACTCTGTTTTAAATGTGTTTCTTGTAAACAACTTATTGTAGGGTTCTGGCTTTTAGTCCAGTCTGCTCTCAAATTCCATTTTATGGGAGAGTTCACCCCATGCATTTTAAAATTACTAATTTTGCATTTCCCACCATCTTATTTACCCCAAATTATACTTTCCCCTTTCATTTTCCCCTTTCCTCCTCCCCAGTATTTTGCTTATGAGCACCACTTGCCTCAAGTAGCTCTTCCCCTTTAGAGCCCCCTTTTCTTATACCGTTCCCTTACTATTTCTGTTTTCCCTTCTATTAGCCCACTCCTTCCATTTTTTTCTTTCCCCTACCAAGTTGAGAGAAGTTTCTCTGTGAAATCAAATATGTCTAATATTTTCTCTTTTAGCCAAATCTGATGAGAGTAACATTCATACTATGTTCATCCTTCTCCCTTTTCTCCCTCAATCATAACAGGTTTTCTTTGCCTCTTCCTAAGATGTAATTTCCCTCATTTTACCTCCATTTTCCCCCTTTTCTGGTATAATCCCCTTTCTACCTCTAGTTTCTTTTTTATATAATAGTAAAACCAAATTATAAATTTACTGTCTATGTATGCCAATAACAGAAATATGTTTCTTAAGAGTTGTTTTCTTTTAACTTTAATGCTTCTCTTAAGTTTTATATTTGGAGGTAATTTTTGTTGTTGTTGTTTAGCTCTGGTCTTTTCATCAGAAATAAATGGAATTCATGTGTTTCATTCCGTCGTCTTTTCTGAAAGAAAATACTTAGTTTAGTGGGGTGGTTTATTCTTGGTTGCATTCCAAGTTCCTTAGCCTTTCAGAATATCAGATTTAAGGCATTTTGATCCTTTATGGTGGAAGCTGCTAGGTCCTGTGTAATCCTTATTGTGGCTCTTCAGTATTTTAGTTGTTTTTTTCTGGATGCTTCCAATATTTTTTTTTTTTGGTCTGATAGTTCTGGAATTTAGCCACGATATTCCTTGGAGCTTTCATTTTGGGATCTCTTTCAGGAGGTATTCAGTGTAGTTTTTCAATGGCTATTTTACCTTCTGATTCTAGAACATCCAAACAATTCTCTTTGATGATTTCCTGAAAATAGTGTCTAGGCTCTTTTTTTTATCATGGTTTTCAGGAAGTCAAATAATCCTTAGATTGTCTCTCCTAGATCTGTTTTCCAAGTCAGTTGTTTTCTCAAGTAGTATTTTTTTTCATTTTTTTTTTTGTTTTGCTTGACTGATTCTTAATGTCTCATTGAATCATTTACTTCCACTCATTCAATTCTGATTTTTAGTGTATTTTTTTCTTCCTTTACATTTTTGAGTATTTTTTTTTTCTATTTGCTTAATTGAATTTTTAAATGAGTTGTTTATTTCTATAGATTTTTTTCCTTTTTACAAATTCTCTTTTTAAGGAGTTGTTTTATTTTTCCAGTTTACAAATTCTGTTTTTCAGGGAGTTCTTTCCTTTTTCCTTTTTCTCAAGTTTATTTTTAAGGAATTATATGCTTTTTTTCATTTCACTAAGTCTGTTTTACAATAAACTTTCTTCAGATAATTTCCGTGTTTCCTTTTCCAAATCCTCTTACAAAACTTTCCTTTCCTTTCCCCATTTTTTCTTCTAGCTCTCATTTTAAGATCCTTTTAAATTTCTTCTAGGAGAGCCTTGTGTGATGGAGACCAACTTATAGCACTCTTTGGGGTTTTGTCTGGAGCTGATTTGCTTTTAGTTTCCTTAGCGTTTGAAATCTGTTATTCTCTTTTACCATAAAAATTATGGTCAGAGTTCTTTTTGCTTTTTTGCTCATTTTTTTTAAAAGGTGAGACCTGCTTTTAGGTCAGGGGAGGTTGTCCAAGCTTCTTTTACAAGCCCTAGTATCTGTACTTGGTCAGTGCTGACTCATTTCCACAACTGGATGGGCGTGGCCAGGTCCTGTGATATTCTGATGTTTTGGGGTTCACTATTTACCTTTTGTGTTTTTATTGGATGTTATATAACTTCTCTGCTGATCTACTGGTTTGCAGCCAGGCCAGAGTAGCCAACACTGCTGTAGATTCCTTTCCATTGACTCTCTGGTGTGGAGCCCATACCACCCCAAGTCTGTAATGCCACACTGGTGCATGTGCTCAATCTGCTTGCACTTGGTCCGTCTCCCACCATGCCTGATTGAAGTAGACTTTTTTGTGGTGATCTTTGAAATTATCTTTTGTTGGTCATTTGTTACAGTCTCGATATTTGTGAGTTCTACCAGTCCAGGGCTAATTTAAAGGCTGGATTTTGCTAATTAGTCTGAGGGTCATAGGAGAAAGTCATGAAAATACATGTGTCTTCTCTGCCATCTTGACTCCACCCCCTTATTCTAATTTTCAAAAAAAAATATTTTCTTCTTTAAGACACCAGATCTCCTTCCCTAATTGCTTGATTGTTTTCAAAATAAACCATATATTTAATGTTGACATTAGTAATTGGATAGTTCAAAAGAAATATTGGGTATAGCCTTCTCTAGATTGCTTTTACAATGAAATCTCAGGATGGCCCCAATGTGGTGCCAGTTTTTCTATTCCTTCCAGGTAAGCCTACTTCATAGGTTAAACACACCTTCCCTCATCTTCTTCGGACTTAAAAAAATAAACTCTAGCTGAGAATATTTTTTCTCAGTACCTCTGGACCTGAAGGGAAGGGAAGTAGTGTCCTGAATTATGGGTTCTTAAATAGTATAACATCCTCATTCCTTCTTTGTAGAGATCATAATACAACCAATTCTCAGCTAGAAAAATGTTACCACCATCAACTCATCTAAGGAGTAAGATATGCACACATCTTCTTGAAAGCTATTCAAGATGCCATGAAGAGTTTTCTTGAGGACATTAGAATTTATGTTTATAATTCCTTTAATATCATTGCTACATACTTTTTTAACTTCCTTTAAACTTTAACTTTTCCCACTTCATCCACATATCCTAGGCTTTATTATACCTTATGGGACAGCAAGATCTTTCAGATACCCCCCCCCCAATTACATCATCCAATTATCTCAAAGATTCTTAATTTCAAAATTCTAGAAAAATTTTCTCATGTTTCTCCCTACTCCCATCTTTTTTATTCCATTACTTATTCTAAAACTGCAAAATCCCTCGAACAATTCATCCTTCCAGGAGATTTAAACATATTAATAGACAAATTTTTGAAACAAGAAATTCTGGCTGTGTGAAATGGACTTATTTTTGCTATTATCTAGCCCAGAATTCTTCATCTTGTTCATAGGACATGCATCTATTCTATTACATAATAATTACATAATAGACATTTTCTTGTTTAGTGATATAGTGGAGAGAATTCAAGTTCCAGATCAAGAACATTTGGGGTCTGACATTTTAAACCATTGTGACTTTGGGAAAATAACTAATCCTCTCTGAGACTAATTTTGCTGTCAAATAAAGCTACTGCACTAGACAACCAATGAAGATCCCTCTAGTTCCAAGCCTAACCTACAAGTATAGTAACTCTGTCAAAGAAGAAAACAAATTGTTTTATCATGACCTGTTTTTGATAGAGACATGCTGATTTTTTGAGATGATCTCTTCCTTTCAGGATATTCATTAACTATTCCACTAATAATGGGATTTGGAATTTTGCTATGAATTAAAAATAAATCCAATGTTTTAGAATTTCCTCACTTTAAATGTTCCCCCTCTTTTGGGGGGGTAAGATGGGAGATGTATTTAGAAATTTCTTTTTCTCCAGTTCAGCAGTACTTATTCCATTCTCTACTCTCTTTCAAAAGTTATTGACATTGTCTCAACAATCCTATCTGGCTAATCTTTCAGCACCTTGTATTGCTGTTTGTCTGAGCCTCACAACTCAAATTTATCAGGGTCACCTAGGAGTTCTCTTACTCTTTTCCTACATATTTTGGAAGATTAACAATTTAACCCAGGACAAAGAAACATTGATAACAGGATATCTGGAACTGCATTCAAAATTATCTTCAATCTATTATCTCCCCATTGGACTATATGTTCCTTAAGAGTTGGATTTTTTTTTGTTTATTTCTTTGTTTTTGTCTTTGTATCCCCAGCAGTTAGCAAAAAGTCCAGCAGATAGCAGGTATTTAGCAAATACTTTTTAACTGCTTTTTTTTAAAGTATGCAATGTCAGTATAAACTGTGTGTATAAAGTTAAGAGCAAGAAAAAATTAAGACTATATAAGTTGAATATTTCCTCATATATTTTGAGGGATTGAATAATGATTGGTATATAATTCATGCAAAGGTGTGAGGAGAGGGGGAGTGGAAGATAAAAAAAATAAGAAAAGTTTTGTCTTCACCAAGCTCAAAATATCAACTCCATATTTGTCCTCATTTCCATTTCAACAGCTTTCAGAAATGATTGCTCAGAAATAAATGTTTTTCTATGCTCTAGCCACAGTTCATATTGTTCACCTAGTGTTTTCCTCTCATTGTCTGAATAGTTATTTTGAGGGGGACCCAGAAGCCAGTTTCTCATCACAAAAATAAAAATAATAATAAATAAATAAATAACAGACTTATTTTTTCATACTTAGAAAAGGAAACCTTCAACCTGCATTTGCATTTTTCACAAGTCTGTGTGCTATAAAATTCTTAAGCTAAACACAAACTCAGTCTGTTGCTTCTTATGGAGAACATTAATTGTCTCCAATCATTGTTAGAGCATCTGTTTCACATTTTGACAAGTGCACTTATCTTCTTTTTTTCTCTTCATATTCCTCTGGTAAAATAATGAATAAATTACAGGGAGATGACAAATGTGTTGATAATCAAGATGAAACATAAATGAAGTGGAAGAAGCTGTATTTCTCTGTGGAGTTGTAAATTGCTTTCTTTTCTTGTGTAGTGGCAAGTCTGACATGGAAACTAAAAATACCAACACATGGAGAAATTAATGGAAAAACTCAAACAGGTTCTTTTTCTTTCAAAATCTATCAGGTTTGTTTTGCAATCTGGGAATCCCTAAAAATATTGGAAAGTCAGAAGTATAGGTAACAAAGTATTCATGAAATTTAATAAAATTTGCTTATTTTTCCAAATGACTACTGAACTTATAATGGAAACTTATACTGGTCCTGTAATAAAGTGTAGCAACATAAGACACTCTTCTTAACATTCATCAAATTGATCTTGTAGATGTCTGTTCTATATCCTATTCTATCCTTGGATTTTAGTTCTATTCTACAGTTTCTCCTTTTATCCTAATATTAAAGCAGTTTTTTCCTCCATGTTCATCAGAGGCCCCAGATATATGTCAAGTGATAGAGATGTTTATAAAATGTAAATTGCCCTATCATCTGTCTTTTCTATTTCTACCATGCTTTTATTTTGTGTGGATTTCTAAAAGAAGAGCCATAGGAAATTGTGCTTGCTGAAGCAAAACCAAGCATATAAACATTCTTAATTAACAAACTGAATGGAATAGAAAAATTGGAACACAATGTATTCTAAAACTCTCATTTTTAGATGAAGAAATGGCTCCAGAAAATTAAATTGACTTCATTCATGTGAATTTGATAAATAAGAGAATAATCATTTTTATTAGTGATTATGTGCTTTAATTCAATCCAATTAAAATCAAGTCAATGATCTAAAACAGGTTGTAGCATCTGTTTTCTGTATTTTGGTATGAACCATGTACCAAATATTTGACTCTCATGCAACTCTCCAGCATCACAATTATGTAAGCTAAAGCATATACATTGTCATTAAAAGTAACAATAGAAATATGCTGTGAAGCTTTTAAACTTTGAAGAGATAAGGTTCCCTGGTAATTAATATTCAGTTTATTAATTTGGCTAGCATGTTATCTGTATACTGATGGTCAGTGATTTCTCTCCATAACCAAAGATAACATAGAGAAATTCTTAAACAGCTTAAATCTCTCATGAAAGGAAACTCTCCTGACAAGTAAAACTTAACCCTGATTGGCAAATATGCAATGAGTGGACGAGGTAAAAGTCTTTCATTTTGTTAGGGTGAATTAGCTCTTTGCCTATCAATCTTTCTCTTGTTTCCTTAGTTCCTTTTGCTCACTTATTTTTCTAACTACTAGTGTACAGGTAAGTTTATAAAGTCACTTAGGCTTTGGATAACTTTTCATATAAAAGTCCAGAAAGATGGCTAGAGAGGAAAGAGAAGCAATAAGTTTACACCCCAGGCTTAGTTTTTTTGTGTCTTTCTTTTACTCTTTTATATAAGAGAGCAAAGGGGGTTTGAAGTTGAGATTCTGAGAGTCCTTGGAACATCAGAGTATTTTAGCAGGTCTTGGATGAATAACTCCATAATGGATACTCCATTGGTCAGACAGTGATATTTGTAGACATACAGAATATTCAGCATAAACTAAAGTTAGGTTGGCCATCAAGTT
Organism: Myrmecobius fasciatus; assembly: GCA_023553655.1. Classification (NCBI taxonomy): domain Eukaryota; kingdom Metazoa; phylum Chordata; class Mammalia; order Dasyuromorphia; family Myrmecobiidae; genus Myrmecobius; species Myrmecobius fasciatus. The sequence continues at coordinate 86,522 of JAJPUD010008397.1, forward strand.
TCAAGTCCAAAGAACAAGAAATTTGAAGTCAACAAGACAGATCTGAGTTTGAGAGTATTAGTAATTTATGAAGAAATATCTCTTTATTCTAAAGACCTAGATTACTGAAAGAATCTCTTGCTAGAAATGTCTTGCACAGAACCTGGTACAAAATAAATAGTGAGTAAATGCATTAATAAATCATGAATACATGAAAATAAATAAAATAATAAGAACTTTTTAGGGGAAAATTATTAGGTGATTTGTAATTGATTTCCTTTTAGAGAAAGCTCTTTTGGTCAAAGTTTAGAATGCTTGTTTTTAAAAAATTACTATGAATTACATCTGATTTTGAATTTAAAAATAGAGCAAAGAGAAGTCTTCTTATGAAGAAGCTATCAGTATAATTGAGACCTGTTTTACCTAAGTATAACTGAAACCTGAATCTGGAAGTAGAGAAAAACTCTATAGCCATACCCCAGGAGAGTGATATCTGAAAACAATTACTGGGGAAGTATATAAAATGGGAAAACAAAAACAAAAACAAAAACAGCATAGTATTCATCAGAGAAATGTCTAGCAAATACTATATGTACAAAATGGTAGTATCCAATAGAAACTACATGTCCAGTTGGGACTAAAAAGAAGTAGGCTCGGGAAGATAAATGCAAATTACATCATTAAAGAGATATGTGGCCCCTTCAGGTGCATACTCTTGTGACTTGCCTCATATTCCCTCTGTCTGTATATTTCTCTGGATGTACCATTGCCACAATTACTTTCTATATATTTTCTTCCTCACCAGGAATATGTAACACCCAACATGTGTACTTTTTCACACATGAGCTTTGTCCATATATTTTTGAGCATAGTTCCAAATTACTCTTCAGAATGGTTGAATTCATTTACAATTCCACCACCACCAACACATTTTTATAAATATATGCCTCTGTGTGTTCTTTGATCTATTCCCTACCTACATATCTCTCCATTTTTGTTCCCAAAGCATGTCTCCTCACTAATGAGGTATTTATTTTTGGAAAGTGATATGTAGATTTATGAGAGATGTAATTTATTGTTATTTTTCTTATGAAGACATTTCACTAAATATCTTTGCTTTGAACTGATTAATTTTATGACTATTAAAGTTAACATTGGTGAATGTTTATAAGTCTACTTTTAGTAGAAGGGGGTGTGATTCATTGTGTGGGAGGGTAGAGCAGGATGCTACAATTTGCATGGACTTCATTGTGCATGGATTGTTTTGCCTTCAGATATCTTTTCTTCGGTATTTGATGATTTCATGAACTTCAATTTCCCTTTGGTTAGTAACTCTTTATACTTGATCCTTAGCAGTCTCCTAGGATTTCAGAGAACATTGAATCTTTCAGGTTTCATATTGGGGATGCCATCTCTTTTAAAACACCAGGGTGTGTTTTGCTTCTCACATCTTTGACTAATCATATGTAATCATATATAGGGGGAAAATGACCTTTCCATTGTTTGTATTTGCAAAAACTCATCTTAAATTACATAGAACTTCGCCTCTTCTGCACTCCAAAATATTTGTCATAACAAATTGTCAACAATCATTTATCAAGGATTTAATATGTTCCAGCAATGTGCTAATTGGCAAACATACAACAGAAGCAAAAATAAAAATAATACATGTAATTTAGGAATCTTCCTTCTTATAGCAGAAGACAATGCAAAAGAAAGGAAGAAGAAAGATGAAGATACTTGATAATGACACAGGATAAAATTCTAAAAGTTAAAAGTCAAGGATGTCTGAGTTTCTATCTTAAAATGAAGGCTCTGTAAAGAACCAGCTAACAAGAAAAAAATGTTACAGAAAAGTCAGAGGGTACTAGCAACCTGGTAGACTGAAGTGTTTGCTGAGCTTCCAGGGTAAAAGAGATTTCTATGACATGGATGAGATAGTTGGAGAGTCATAAATATAGTCTGGAGAATAAGGAAAAAAGAGGAGTTTGGTATAAAGAAAAGTCTCTGGAACATGGACAGAATGCCTTGAAGACCTCCAGGAAGAGACAACTAATGCCCTTTTGTGGCAGTCTGTTTTATTTTCTCTCAAACTAAAGAGGACACATGATGAAATACAATGAAAGTAACTTCCAGACACTAGGGAGCACAGGAACATATTCTCTAACTGGTATGTATAATTAAATTACTTGGCTTTTCCACATGGAGAGATGTTGTCTTATAAACTCTGTATGTATTCCAGAACCCCATCATAGTTACATGCTATGGATTTTGCCCATATCTAAGAACAAGTCAATTTTAAATCAAGACTTTTGCCATGTTAATAAAAAGATTGGAAAAGGAAAAATAAAGTTGTTTCCCTAATCTACTTAATCCAGTCACATACATGGCCATTTACTTTCCTTTTATTTGATTTTTTTAATATTTATTTTTAATACATATTGCTTTATGAATTAGTTGTGAGAAAAAAATCAGCAAAAAAGAAGTGAACATAGAAGATTTACATTCAACATCCATAGTTCTTTTTCTGGATGTAGATGAAATTTTCTGTCCAAAGTCTATTGGAATTACTTTGGATCACCGAACTAAAGGGAAGAACCAAGTCTTTCATAGTTGATCATGACACATTTTTTTTTTCTGGCTGAGGCAATTAAGGTTAAGTGACGACTTCAAGGCTGGTGCTCTATCCACTGCATCACCTAGCTGTTCCCCATGCCATATTCTTGATGTATTTCTGGTTCTTCTTGTTTAGCTCAGCAACAATTCATGTAAATCTTTCCAGGCCTTTCTAAAATCAGTTTGTTCATTTTTTTTATAAAACAATAATATTCCATTATTTTTATATACCACAACTTGTTCAGCCATTCCCTAACTTATGGGCATCTACTCATTTACATTTCTTTGCTACCAAAAAAAATAGCTGCTGCAAATATTATTGCACATGTGGGTTTTTCCCTTTTTTATAATCTCTTTGGGATACAAACTCAGGAGTGGCATTATTAGCTCAAAGAATATGCACATTTTGATAGCCCTTTGGATATAGTTCCAGATGGCTCTCCAGAATGATTGGATCATTTTACAACTCCACCAATAATACATTAGGGTTCCCATTTTCCCTTACTCTCTCCCCCAGCATTTGCCATTATTTTTTCATGTCATCTTAGTTAATCTGCAAAGTATGAGATGATACATCAGAATTATTTTAATTTGCATTTCTCTAATCAATACTGATTTAGAATATTTTTTTCATATGGTCATATATGGTTTTAATTTCATCATCTGAAAACTGTCTGTTTATATACTTTGGCCATTTATCAGATGAGGAATGACTCGTAGCCTTATAAATTTGACCAAATTCTTTATATGTTTTAGAAATGAGACCTTTTTTAGAAATACTGTCTGTAGAGGAGGGGCGGAGCCAAGATGGCAGAGTGAAAAGGTGACTTTCTGCCTCTCCTCCGATCTTCTCTCAAATCAACAATAAAATAAGCCTCTGAACTGATCTTCAAGTCAACGAACTCGGAAATATTTGGGCACGGCTCTCTGGAGAACTTCATATCAGGTTAGTCGGACTCGGACAGAGAGACAAATAGACGATCCCTGTGCAGGACGGAAGTGAGGGTGGGACTCAGCTCAGCTCATCCTGGAAGAAATTCCAAACTCCAAACTCCAAATTCCAAACACCTGGAGTTTATCTGAGGCACTCGGGACACTCTGCCCTGATTGGGG
>JAJPUD010008398.1:3820-35776 GCA_023553655.1 Myrmecobius fasciatus
GTTGTTGTTGTTGTTGTTGTTGTTGTTGTTGTTGTTGTTGTTGTTGTTGTTGTTGTTGTTTGAAACCAACAACTATTCAGGAAGCCATAGTAGTTTCCTCTTGTCCATTAGAGTAATCTAACATTGCTCTTAAATACATTTTGTATTTTTGCCTTACTTTTTCCTTCATATGTCACCTTACCTCCCCTTTCATCTGACTTGCTAATTCCCATCCTACTGTCTCTCCACTATTCCCTCCCCTCAGTTCTATTCCTATCTATGTAAATCATTCCTTTCAAAATTTAGTTCCCAACTTTTCTATACTGGGAAACTTTCCCAATCTGAATATCTCCATTACCATGTGCCTTTCTAGTCTTTCTGACCTTGGTTTGAGCTACATCCATGGCATTATAATATTAGAGACTACAAGAAACATTCAAAATTATCCAGTCCAACTCCAATGCCAGTATTTTCCCATTGAAGTAAAACTGATAGGTTATGGGACTTGCTCAAGGACACAAGGATATTAGAAAAGCATCAGGGTAGTATAAGAGACAGCATGACTTATTGGATGGAGATCTGACCTTAAAGTCTAACAGTCCTGATTCCAAATCCCAACTCTGACATATACTGGCTTTATGATTCTAGGCAATTCCCAACCTCTATATGCTCCAGAAAGCTCTTTATTATATGTTGCAGTGAAAGTACTAGAAAAATTTGATCTCAAATCAATTAGAGTGATTTTTCTTATGTAATGCTGTGTCTTCCTAATACTACTCTTAGTAGTGTAATAATAATATTCTTTGACTTGCCAATGTTACTGATCTATAATCTCCCTTTTAGAAAATAGAAAATTGGATGTGGGGAATGACATAGCAGAGGGAGGATAGAGGTTGAAGACATAATAAATGTCTTTAAATATTGGAATGGCTATTCCTGGGGAAAGAGATTTTTCCTTTGGCACAGATAGAAAAAATAGGAGTAATATCAAAAAATGAAAGTGGCAAATTTTGACTCATTGTAAGGGGAAAATATACTGGCAATTAAAACTATACCAAAATGTAATGGATTGCTTTGGAGCCGGGTATAAAGGTCAAAATTTTGCATTATTGGAAATGTTAAATGAAAGAGAGAATGACCATTTATCTAATACATTATAAAGGAGATTTTTTATCAAATATAATAATGACATTACTTTTCAATATTTTGGAAATTAATTTTTTTTAAAAATTGAAACATTTTCAATATTTTGTATGCAATGGACTAGATAAAAACAGAGGCCCTTCAAATTCTTCAACTCTCTGATTCTTTGAATGCCATATTATATTTTTCCAGTTTCTTAGGACAATGACTTTGTTTTTGAAGCTATTCTTTATTCAACACTAGATTTCATAAGCAGTGGTGAGAGTTCTGGGTGACAATTTGATGAAAAATTAGACATTTCCTCTGATCCTTACAAGGATCCTCTGATCCTCTGAGACCCCTTCAAAACAGAAATTATGCACTAAAGATAAAGCAACTTCATGTCTCAATGATCTAAAATCATTTAATAAAGATTTGAACTTGGACAATGTAAAAAAGATTAAACTTAGAAATGATGTTGAACTAATGCCTTTGTGTTTGGTAATGACTATGAGAATGATTATATATAATCCTAAGTGACCCTTGGAATAATGATAACATTAGCAGTGGTGGAATTACAATAGTGGATTAGATAAGAAAAAAAAAATGAGTAACCATAGTGAAGAGAATAGTTTAAGAGAATAGACTTTGGGGAAGGTGGTGACTGAGTGACCTTGGGGATTTATACTATTTCCAAATCTTGAGACTTATGGTGACAAATGGCTTTGGGGATGACAGTGAGTAAGTAGGCAATGCCAGGAATGTCAGTCAGTAAGATAGTGCTCTGTGGAACAGCTGACAGATTATGGGCCTTACCTTAGGGATGACAGTTAGGCAGAGAATGACATCCAAGAGGGAAAGGATAGCCAACAGATAATACATGGGCTCATGTAGAGAAGTCTCCCGCTGGATGGCCAACAACAATACCATGTTGGCCCCAAGGGCCAGCACAAGTAGGGGGGTCAGTGGAATTGACAGCCAGTGCTGTGTGTCCTGCATCCCTGGGAAGCAGATCATCAGAAACTCAGTCACCTGAGTTGAAGAGCTGTTGATTGACAAGATCATAGCTGGTGGGTGAGTTGAACCCTGGCTAAAAGAGAAAGGTAATTAATTCAGTCTTTGGATTACTAGCAGCCAAGAGAAGCAACTGAAATGGCACAGGGCCTAGAGTCAGGAAAATCTAGATTCAAATTTAAACTCAGATACATATTAGCTTTCTGACTCTGGGTCAATCACTCAACCACTATTTGCCTCCATTGTCTAAATTTAAAAAAAAAAACTGCTATTATAACAGTTCTTACCTCCCTGGATAGCTGTGCTTGGATTAAGTGAAATAGTATCTTTCAAGTGCTTAGTGTAGTGCTTAGTACATTGTAAAGGTTATATAAATATTCTCTTTGCTATCTCTTGAATGTGAATAAACATATAAATCTTATTTCTTCATTCCTTTCTCCAGCTCATTGTAAGGGAAAAAATGTAGAAATTAGAGCTGTCATACAAAGCAAGGCATAGTTTGAATGATTTCTCCATCACTAAGGTTCTTCAACCAAGATTCTTCTCTAGATAATGACTTTTCAAAGATACTGCATGAGTAATAACTTCGGGTATAGATTGGATGAACAGAACCTTTCCAATCTTAGATTCTCTAACTCTTTAGAGATTCTTACCCTTTATTTCTTGCTTCTCTCCTTTCATCTTCTCTCTAATATGAGTGACAATGTAAAGGGACAGAATAGAAGAGGGTCCAGGACAGTGAAAGATTTGGCATATCCAAAGATAAAAATCAGAATGTGGATAGTAATCCAGAAAAGGATATTAAGGAGAAATAGTCAGACAAATACAAGAAAATTAAAGAGAAAGTAGTATCATAAAATCAGGGAGGAAGATCCAGAAAGAAACAGTAGTCTTATCATATCAAATTCTGAAGGGATATCAAGAAGAATAAGAATTGAAAATAATTTTTAGATTTGGCAATTATTAAAGGAAATTGTTGGCAAGTCTGGTGAGGGAAGTTTCTACTTTCTTGAGGGATGAGTTCATAAATCAGATCAACAGAGGTTTGAAGAAAAGAAAGAAAAGGATATATCATTGTAGATGATGTGAAAACAAATCCATGACTTATAAGGATCACTATGAGATCTGTCCAACATTTTACACAATTCATCTCCAGAATCAGAGATCTATTCCAGTTTATCCATGACACTATTTAAAGATTGGCAATAAGCAGGTAATTAATTTTAGTAAAGGGGCTAAAGAGTCATCTGGATGAGCTGTTTAGTGAGTTCAGCCACAGAAATGTTATGGAGCTAATTACTTCTAGTCTTCCTATTCCCCCTTAAGATATTCATATGCCAACTCTCAATTGTCCAGTGATCTCCTAGTCTTTTCTCCTCCCCATCCAAATTGTTTCCAGGTTCTTCATGTTTCAAGGACTGGGCAGCTAGGTGGTGCAATGGATAGAGCATCAACCCTGAAGTCAGAAGGACCTGAGTTCAAATCTGGCCTCAGACACTTAACACTTCCTACATGTATGACTCTGGGCAAGTCACTTAACCCAAATTACCTCAGGAAAAAAAAAGAATCAAGGACTGATAATGTTCTAAGCATGCCTTCTACAAATAAAGTAGACTTTTACAAGGGATGACCAAGAGTAGGACTTTCAATGGATCTGTGAAATTTAATAGGGAAAAAATCACATTTTTTGCTGCTTTGAAAAACTCAGTTTTAAATGAATGAAGGAAATGCTAAAAGTTATTCTGAGAAAGATTTCAAAGGATTCCCAAGACATCCATGATTCAGAAAAAGTTTAAGAATGAACTTGAGAAAAGTTGATTCATAGGTGGAATTTTAAGTAATAGTCCTTGACTGAAGAAGCAAGAGGGAATAAATCATCTTATCCCCACTCCATTTTTTATTACATTTCCTGGAATCACAGCATAGACACAAGTAGAGCTTATTCTAAGAGTATGAGAAAGGGGGAAATTACACATGTCAAGAGTAAAGAAATAAATGAGTGTCTGTCTTGGGACCAGAACAACTAGAAAGGAATGAGAGTAAAATGAAGAAGACTGTCTAACTCTATGACTAGAAGAAATACTGAGGGATCCAGGTGGTAAAATATTGCAAAACAAGATGAAGTCATCTCCACCTTCAATATCCACTGCTGTCATTCTCCCTAAGAATTCTACCACATCCCCATCTATCTCTGATCCTGAGATTGTCTCTAAGACCCTGAGGGGGGACAAACTCAAAAATCAAATAAATTTAGTCAAGAGGCACTTTTGTCTCACATGCTCTCATACAAAGAATATATGCCAATAGTCCTCCCCAAAGGAAAGTGATCTCCAGTGTCTGAAGTCTACGTATTCTTTGTTGAAAAGGAGAAGTATAAAGATGTTTTTTTTTTCTCTCAAATCCCAGTGTTACCACATTCTTCCTTCCTTCCTTCCTTCCTTCCTTCCTTCCTTCCTTCCTTTATTCCTTCCTTCCTTTATTTCTTCCTTCCTTTCTTGCTTTCTTTTTTCTTTTTTTTTTCTTTTTTTCAAGGAAGGTAATATAGTGGATATTTCTGGGCTTAGGCCACAAAGATCTAACTTCAAGTCTTTTTTCAGACCTTTATTAACAGCATTACACTGGATTACAATTCTGTAAAATGAGGGGTTAAACTTGATTGTATCTATGTTTTCTTCCACCTCTAATTCCACAATCCTCTAAATAAACAATTTTCAAACCCTCAGGAAGAGCACTCATCTCTGCCCTCTTCAAGCAAAGAATGGGATTCTAAATAAATAATTGTCCACAGAAACCTTTAAACAAAAAATTTGAGATTAGATCCTCAATACTCCCTGATAGAGACCTCAGTACAACAAATATCAGTGAAGGAGACCCAGGGTACATAGGGAGAGAAGCAGAAGTGGGACTAGTCATTGTCCATAAATTGATCATATGAGTCAAAGATTGTCTCACTTTGGGGTCCAGTTAAAGTTATCTAGGGAAAAACTAGGAATTGCTGCTTTCTTTACCTCCTCCTGCCCAGGCTTCAGTGTTGCCTGATACAATGTGTCCTTACCCAGAAGATACTCCAATCATTCCTTAGACAAGGATTTCCAGAGTGGGTTACTGTCTTTGTAGATGCTTTGCCTCAATATTGAAATGATATTAACTTTCGTATATGTCAAAAGCTTTCTTTGTTCTCATTAATAAGGGTAACAGGGTGACTATTACTTGGGATGCTTACTTCATATACTATAACACAATTCTCTTGCTTTAACACACACACACATACATACACACAGAGAGAGAGAGAGAGAGAAAGAGAGAGAGAGAGCAATTCCATACTGTAGTAATTGCTATGAATAAATAAGACAAGTTCCTTGTTTACTATAAGAATTCTCCATTAAGTTACTGTGACAATGATCCTTCAGTACATACCATAGAGTCTGACCTTCCAGAATCCAACTTAGAAAGGAAAAATATAACTGGTTTCTTGTGTTTGTGGATACCCACCTTGAGATTTGATGACATTACAGTTCCTCATTCATTTTATACAAAAATATGGAACATGTCTGCAGAGATTTCTTTTCAAGACCAACTTTTTAGCTCCATTAACTATTTAAAGTTTTTAGACTTGTCTTTTTCAAGTTAAGATTTCTAGATATTTTTGTCTCATACAGAGTGCCTTGATTCTTTTTAAATCTCTTCCTTTGTATAGTAATAAAAATAATAATCATCAAAATATGTGGATATAACAACCACCAGAATAATAAAGTGTACAGAGATTTATACAAAATATTTTACCACAAGTTTTAGAAAATCCTTGAAAGACTTCTATAAACTTATCAGAAAATTAGAAGAATCAGGATAATAATTCATACCATAATAATAACATTTAAAATGAATAATTTTGCAAGACAAGAATTCTGATTAATATAATGAACAACCATGTGTGCTGAGGACTACCCACCTGCTGATAGAGAAATTATGGACTAAATATGGAAAATGACACATATTCTTGGACATTGTCAATATGGAATTTTTCCCCTTTCTGTGGATATTTGTTAATAGGGTTTCTGTTTGTTGTTTTTCATTTTTCAGGGAGGGGGCCAGTGGGAGGGAAAGAAAATAAGTGCTCAATAACTTAAAATATATCTAATTTTAAAATAATTAAATATATTTTCATACATTCTCAAACATGACCTCTATGACAGTTCTGTGAGAAAGGCAGATAAGGAATCATTACCTCCATTATGCAAAAGATGAAATATAGAGAGGCTAAAGGACTTCCAAGTCACTGAAAAAGTCAAGACCAGATTCCAAATGTTCTGGTTCTCATTCTAGGATTTTTCCATTAAATCATGCTGTTGATTGAAGTCTAAAAATCTTTTCATTCTACTCTTCACCTTTTCTCAAAAGGTTGTTCCTGATGTCATGAAGGTGACTTCATTTTTTTATTCATTTATTATCTTAAATTGAGAAATAACCACCTCAGTGTACTCACCTGAAAAACTACATTCTTTATCAGAGATCGATAGACTGATGCTTGAGGAAATTGTCTAAGCTCTCCAGAGAGAGTAAAATATCTGAAGTAAATCCTTAAAGCATATGGGCAAGTGCTAAGACAATTTTTATCATTGTCCTTGCCCTTCTGAAACTCACTGGCTTCTCAGATTTGATTTCCTTCTCCCAATCAGAAAAGAGGGTTTTTCCTCTATTTGAAGTCATCTAGTCCACCAATCACTGGGTCCACAATGATTGCAAAGAAACATTACTATATATAGTTTAACCATATAACCTATTTTAGAAAAAACATAATTGTTATTATATTATTAATACAATAAATTCATGGCTTTATTATCAAACTCTGAAATGAGTGGGGGCACATGAACATATTACTGAAAAATGGTTCATTCTCTGTAACAAGAAGATTAACTGACACTATTATGATCCCCAAGTCCCCTACAATGCTAAGCAGGAAATTTCCCCAAAATCCTTACATGCACACAAGCATACACACCCACAGATTTGTTGTCCTTGCTAATTACAATGCTACCCAGCTTTGCATCCACTCCTGAAGCTCTGCCTGATGGGTGGAGTTGTACAAAGCCCTTTATGAGCCTAAATTTGCTGCTTTTAAGAATCTAAGGAAACAGAGTCATTTGGGGCATCCATTTTCTCAAGAGCTTCCAGCTCCCTAATACATATACAAGAATATCTTCCTATGATGAGAAAGCTAAGGGCCTAAGTCAAATCTCATTTCAAATGAAACAAAGGACTAAAGGACTTGGGATTTTCTCTGAATGATGTAATTTACTGAAACTCATAAAGATTTTCCTAATGGAGACAAGATTATGGTAATATTCTTCTGTTACACATAAAACAAATATCACTTTATGATTTTTCCCACTGATTACCATTATGATAAATAATGTATTCCTATTGAAAAATTACAAAAAAAATTAAAGCCTGAAGTCCTAACTAATGGACAACTAATGGACCTACATGCTCCTCAGAAACACAGATTTTGGACTCATCATATATTTATTGTTCCTTCTTTTAATGAATATTCTCTTCAATTTCATGACCTTTAAACATGTTAAATACATTGACATTTCTGGAATTTATATGAGACACACTGCAATATAGTCCCTAAGCACTTAATTGAGATATCAAGCCACTAATGTCTCACTGACTGAAAAATAAATCAGTGAACATTAGCAGCCTACTCTGTTGCTCTCATTGAGTTTCTGTTCCAATAGAATAGACACCATGTGCACCATGGTGTCTATTATATGTATGTAAATACACATAATTATTCAAAACAAAAATGAGGTTTGGGAGCATAGAATGAACTAATAGTTGAAGAAATCACAAAAGGTTTCATGAGGAAGTTTACAATTGAGCTGATTCTTGAAAGAAACTAGAAATTCTAATAAACAAAAACAAAAAGAGAGCATATTCCAAAAATAAGTAACAATTAACCCACCTTTGAGAAATAAAATTTCCCAAAATTGCCACACTCTTCATAGGAGATTTAAATTTTAATGTAGGAAATCAAAAGATAATTGGAATAACACACGTTTTAACCTTGGAGTACAAAATAAAGCAGGACAGAGACTAATAGAGATTTATGAAAATAACTCTCTGGTCACAGAAAAAAATTTTGCAACCCAAAAGACAACTCAACACATGGACTTCACAAGAAGGTCAAAATAGGCACTAATTATGTGTAAGGACACCACCACCACCACCTTCCCAGAGCATTGTGTATTTGTGGTGAAGGGATTTGCATAGTTCAAAGAAACTGAATAAGGAAAGAGCATACTACTCCAGTATCTTTGCCAAGAAAATCCAATGGAAAATAGTAAAATAGGGAAATAATTGACATTGTACCATGAGCCCTTTGGATCAAAAGGTGAAAAAAAGTGGAAGACAACTACAAGTAGCTCCATTACTAAGGATGCAGCTGGGCCAAAGAAGAAAGGCAGCTCAGCTGGGAAATCATCTGGGAACGAAAAAAAAAGTTTCATTTTGGTAAAGATACTGCAATATATAATCTATCAATTGAGAGGAGTTTAAGGTAGGGTTAAACAGGGTATGGAAAAAATAAACATTATTACCTTAGGTGTCAGTGAATTTAATGGATGGGAATGGGTGAATTTAATACAGATGATGATTGTATATATTACTGTGGGAAAGAATCCCTTAGAAAAAATCCTTAAAATTGAATAGCCCTCATATTAAATAAAAGCATAAGAAAAGTAGTATTAGGTTATAATATCAAAAATTACAGGATTAAAAATAATAATTTTTTTAAAATGACAGGATTTTGTATCAGTGTGAGCAAAGGCAAATTCTTCAAGATCACAGTATCACAAGTCTATGTCAATGGCATAGGGACCAAAGTTCCATGAAAATTTATTTCTTTGAGAAACAACACCTCCCAAGGGCAGCGAGGTGGGGAAGTGGATAGAGTACTAGCCCTGAAGTCAGGAAGTCCTGAGTTCAAATCTGGCCTCAGACACTTAACACTTCCTAGCTGTGTGAGCCTGGGCAAGTCACTTAACCCAAATTGCCTCAGCAAAAAAAAAAAAAAAAGAAAAAGAAAGAAAAAGAAAGAAAAAAAGAAAAGAAAAGAAAAAGAAAAGAGAAACAATACCTCCCAGAATTTCCATATTCTTCATAGGATATTGAAATTCTAAAATAGGAAAATAAAAGATAATTGGAATACAGAGAAATTTAACCTTAGAGCACAAAATTCCATAAAAATAACTCTCTGGTCACAGAGAATGCTTTTTTAACAATTCAAAAGGCAGTTCTACACATAGACTTTATCAAATGTTTCATATAGAAATCAGATTGATTATCTATTTTGAACCCAAGGGGGGAAATTGTATACACTCACTTTTTCCAAAGACCTGGAACTGACTATAGCTCAAATTATGAACTTTTTAGAGCAAAATTTAGACTTAAGTTGAAGAAAGTAGAGAAAACTATCAGACTGTATAGGTATGATTTAAATAAAATCACTTATGAATATGAAGTGGAGGTGATGAACTGATTTAAGGGAATGCATCTGGTAGAAAGAGTGTCTGAAGAACTATGGGCAGAAATTTATGATATCATACAGGAGGACAAGAAAAAATTCCAAAGACAAAGAAAACAAGAAAATAAAATGGCTGTCTGATGGTGTGTTGAGTGTTCAGGAAAGACTGCTATCTTTAGCTAGAGACACCTGAACCCTGTACAGGACTGCTTTCCATTTGTTTATCCTTTGATTGGTAGCCAACTCACCCAACTCTGTGGCTCCAAGAAACTCTAGCATGCTAGGTGACTTCACAATGATAAACTCTTTTGGCACATGGGCTACATCAGGTTGAGAGTAACTGAGGAGTTTCAAATCCTTTTGTTAAGAAAGGAGGGTATCAATCCCAAGCATGTAAAGCCTGGTAGAATGGACAGATGAAAACAGTTTGTTTTCACATCCAAGATGAGAGTTTCTTGAGCTGCAACCTCTGAAATGACAGTGGAGAAAGATCTATAAAGACATCCTAATATTACAGGACAACAACAAAGCAATGACAACATAACAACATACAGAGCAATCCATGATTCTAATTTTAACCACCATGAAGAGATATTATCAAACCAATGTATGATTTTTTCAGCAGTTTTGTCTGGATTCAAATCATGAGAAGCTTTCTCTATGTCAGATGCTAGTTTATATAAACTTTCTATTCATCTTCAATTTTGTTATTGAGAAATAAACCATTCAAATGACTTCTGATACTGTCCTAATTATAATCTTGTCTTGTATGATTAGACAGCAAAGGGGTTACACAAACCTTTGTATATCTGTAGTCACATTGTTATTGAGCTTGGTGTTTCAATAACTCTACTTCCGCTCCTATTTCCAATGATACTTCTCTTAAATCTTTTATCATCTGATACAATTTTTTATCTATCTTAGCCTTTTGGCCAAAACCCACTGAGACATTCCTAGCTAGTTCCTCTATATATCTAGCTGGTACTATACTGTTCTCTACATTAGTTGTGCACATTGCAAGAGAGATTGATGAAACTATAAATTAAATTTACATAGTGATACGTATATGATACAGCTGATACATCTCTTTTTTCTAATGGGACTAAATTCTGTTTCCCTCTTTTTTATTTTGGTGTTGAACATATGATCAGTCTTAGTATGATACTATTTCTCACTTTTTTTACAGGAAGCATTGTTACATGAGTTCTAATGACCACAAATACTGTCTGATTTTCAATTTCATCTCTAGACAATCATTGACTGTACAATTCCAACAAGTAACATTGTAAAAATCTAATGTTTCTTTGGTAATGGTTACAGAGTTTCCTCACATGAATGCATATTTCCCTCCCAAAGAATCTCTAGTGCAGAACTGGTATCCAATTCTCGTGCCATTTGTCCAAGAACCTCAGCTCAAGGTGTTTTTGCCAAACTGCCGGACCAATTCTTGAGTGACAAGAATGTGTCCCATGGAGACTTTTGCTTTATAAGGGCCAATCTGATGATCCCTTTATGTAGACACACCGCTGCAACCCTCCTGCATGGATGAGGGTGTCTCTATGACAGGACATCACCTGTGTTCCCAGTATGTATGTCACCTGATACCCCCATGAGACAATCCTTGGCCATGGTGGGTCCATCATGATAGCCCACCTTTTGTCCTCTGTTCCCAATCTTGATTGTATGTAACACAAACCCAGATATATATATATGTAGATAGATATAGATATAGATATAGATATAGATATAGATATAGATATAGATATAGATATAGATATAGATATAGATATAGATATATGAGAGACAGAGAGAGACAGAGAAAAAGAGTGAGACAGAAAGACGGGGGGGAGGAGAGAGAAAGAAAGCATCTTGTTAGTGGTCCTGGGGGCACATCTTCTCCTTTTGGACAATCACCTCTTCTTCTTCTTTCTTTTCCTCTTCAGTTCTAGGAACAACTTTCAGATGTCTGGTGGGAATCTGAAGGTTTTGTCCTAAGGAGCTACAAGCATATCCTGGCCCCCACATTAGAACCCTATAGGGTCCCTCCCATCTCTTTTTCATTACCATGGTCTCTTCTTAGGTTTTAAGAAATATGAGAATGTTGTCTTTTATTAATTTTCTGTCTATGTTCAACAAAGAGTATTTCATTGTTGAATTTAAGTCATTTGAATCAATTTTTAAGTAATTTATTGTGTACACTGCTTTATCTATGTCTTTCTGAGTGGCCCTACTTTCATCTCCCTCTTTTTGTTTTTTGATTAATTTCTTCAGGATCTGATTAGTCCTTTCTACAATGGCCTATTCTGTGGGGTTGTAAGAAATCCCAAATATATGATGTATGGAGAATTCCTGTAAGAATTATTTTAATATTTTTGAGGCATATGAGACCTCATTATCAGTCTTGATGGGGTGTGGGATACCCATAGAGGCAAAACAGTGAAATAAGTGATTTATTACATGTGAAGCAGCTTCTCCTCTTTGAGAGGATGCAGCTACAAAGCCTGAATAAGGGTCGACTGTAACATGAATGCATGGTTTTCCCATATGTATAACATACTTTTGCCATCTATCATTTGGCCTGTCACCTCTGAGATTAGTCCCCAGTGCTACAGGTCTATGTTGGTATTGAGAAAGCAAATTTATCCCTGTCCTCAGGATGAAGGGGAATAGAGTAAAAGCAGCCCTTAAAATCTATTATCCATAAAAGCCATTCCCTGGAAATCATGTTTGGGGATGGCAAACCTACCTGTAAAGAACCCATGTCTTCCAGGACTGAGTTTACTTGTCTCAAATCTGTTAATATTCTTCATTTACGAGGTTTTTCTTTATAACAAATACAGAGGAGTTCCATGGACTGTTTTTTTTTTCCTCAATGTGCCGTAACTCTAATTGTTCTTGCATTAAATGATGTAGAGCAGCGGGTTTTTCTTTGGTCAGGGGCCATTGCTCCACCCATACTGGTGTGTCAGTAATCCAAGTAATTTTTGGAGCAGTAGAAGCCACAACACCAATGATTCCTCCTAAAAATCTGTGGTGGATTTTCATCTCTAACTATATATTTTTATAATATATCCCTACCCCATAAGTCATCTATTATTAAGGGGAAAATGATTCCTGTCTTTCCATCTTTTTGCCAATTTACCAGGTCAGCAGACATCAAAGCCTCCTTACTGCTTCCTACTCCTATCACTAAATTGCTCAAAGTATAAGTTCATGTTTGCTCCTGAGCAACCTGAGTAGCAGTCAACTGAGTCTATTCTAAAGATTCTGTCATCCAGATTTCATTCTTAGGCTTTATGTTAGGAGAGCCTTTGAAAGCCTATAAATCCAGATAGACACAAGAATAGGGCAGGGACAAAGATGGTGGGGGGGGAGACCATTCATTATCATCCTCCTCAGGCTCAGGAGAGGAACATCTACTGCTAAGAGATGGGCCTGTCTGTGCTCCAATTGTAAATTTCCTGACTTCTTTTTCTGGTTCTCATTTCAAACTTTATTTAATGAGATTATATATAGTAAATGGTTTTTTTTTTTCATTTCTCCTGGACATTGCTTATCATAGTGATGTACTCTTCACCAAAATCAATCCATCTCTCAAATTATAACAGCCTTCCTCAGGTAATCATGGAGAAACTTTATAAGCAATATCCAGGAATTTCCTCATATCTCCTAATTGAACTATGCACCCCTGTTCTTTTATACATTTATATATAGTCCTGATATATGTTTCCCTGTTTGAAAGGATTAGGGTGCCTACTTTCTGCCCCCACTAGGTTATTTAACCTTCTCTGCAGCCCTCTGTCTAGTTTGGAAACAGCACATCTCAGTGGGCTCTCCCTCTGGAGTCCTCTTGGAGTTGTCTTGACCATGTAGCAGTGATTGACTGTGCAGTGATCACCCTGGCACCTTTCATTTCAAGTCCCTATTTCTCAGGCACTAGTTGTTGCAGTGGTATTGATTGAGAGCTCAAAGTATATGAACACTTTCATCTCAGAAGCAAGATAAATGAGGCAGGAGACTCATATAATGTGAAAAGAGCTCCGGCTTATTATGTTTTAGCCTTGTTGATATACATTTTTGCAAGCATGATCAGCACATGAACAGCTGACAATCCCCAATTACCATTCAGAGAAGCAGCTCATGGACTTTGCATATGCATGGTATCTACCAATGGACCCAATCCAGCCATTTTAGCAACCCGCTTCCAGGTGAGAGACCCTGTCAAGGCATCCCTGCTTACAAGCAACTTCACTGTGATCCTCAGGCTAAACCCTTTCCTAGTCATGCATCACTGCTCCTTGCTCAACAAAGGCGTTTTTGCAATGTGGCAGAAAACTTATTATGCATCAAAGGTCAAGATGGCTTCTGTACTCCCTTCAGCAGGGTCCCATACCCTAGCACAACTAATCTGGAAAATACATCTAGGAAAGACAATCTAAGGATTATTGGACTTCCTGAAAACCATGATGAAAAAAGAGCCTAGACATTATCTTACAGGAAATCAACAAGGAAAATTGCCTTGATGTCCAAGAAATAGAGGGTAGAATAGTCATTGAAATAATTCACCAATCACCGCCAGAAAAAGATCCCAAAATGAAAACTCCGAGGAATATCATAGATAAATTTCAGAATTATCAGATAAAGGAGAAAATATTGTAAGCAGCCAGAAAGAAGCAATTCAAATATCAAGGAGCCAAAATCAGGATTACTCAGGATTTAGCAGCTTCCACCTTGAAGGATAAAAGAGCCTGGAATCTGATATTTCAAAAGACAAGGGAAGTTGGATTGCAGCCAAGAATCAATTATTCAGCAAAACTGAACATCATCTTTCAGGGAAAAAGATGGACATTCATTGAAACAGGTGAATTTCATTTATTTCTTATAAAAAAGAACAGAGCTGAACAGAAAATTTGATCTCCAAACACAGAACTCAAGAAAAGCATAAAAAGTTAAAAAAGAAAGAACTCATATAAGAACTATATCTCTGTTATTAGTATACTTAGAGGGCGCAGATAAAATTTGATTTTATTGTGATCACATAAAAAAGAAACTAAAGGTAAAAAAAGGGATTCTACTGGAAGAAGAGTAAAATGGAGGTAAAATAAGGGAAATTACATCTCATGAAGAAGCAAAGAAGACCTATTATAACTGAGGGAAAGAAGAGACAGGGATGAACATTGTGTGAATCTTACTCTCATCAGATTTGGTTCAAAGAGAGAATACTAGACATATTTTGTTTCACAGAAAAAAAAACTTGTCTCATGTTATAGGGAAGTGGGAGGGGGAAAGGGAAAGGGAAAGAAGAGTCTAATAGAAGAGAAAATAGAAGTAGGAAGGGAAAGGTATAAGAAAGAGGGAGGGGCTGTAAAGGAGAAGGGCTCTTTGAGGGAGATGGTGGTCAGAAGCAAAATACTGGATAGGAAGGAAAGGGGGAAAGGAAAGAGAAAAGCATAAGTTGGGGAAAATAAGATGGCAAAAAATACAGGATTTGTCATTTTAACTGTGAATGTGAATGGGATGAACTTCCCCATAAAATGGAAGCAGATAGTAGACTGGATTAAAAACTAGAATCCTACAATATGTTGTTTACAAGAAACGCATTTAAAGCAGAGTGACACATACAGAGTAACTATAAAAGGATAAAGAAGAATCTATTATTCTTCAGGTGACATAAAAAAGCAGGGGCAGTGATCTTGATCTCAGATCAAGCAAAAGCAAACATATATCTAATTTAAAGAGATAAGGTAGGAAACTATATCTTGGTAAAGGTACAATAGATAATGAAGTAATATAAATATTAAACATATATGCACCAAGTGTAGAGCATCCAAATTCTTAGAGGAGAAGTTAAGAGAGATGCAAGGAGAAAGAGCAAAATTATACTAGTGGGGGATCTCAATCTTGCTCTCTAAGAACTAAATAAATCAAACTACAAAATAAATAAGAAAGAAGTTAAGGAGATAAATAGAATTTTAGAAAAGTTAGGTATGATAGACTTTTGGAGACAATTGAATGGAGACACAAAGAAATATATATTTTTCTCAGCAGTTCATGGAACCTAAATAAAAATTGATCATATATTAGGGCATAAAAACCTCAAAATCAAATGCAAAAAGTTAGAAATAGTAAATACATCTTTTTAAAGCATGATACAATGAGAATCACATGTAATAAAAAGCCAGTGAAAATTAGACCAAAACTTAATTGGAAACTAAATAATCTGATACCAAAGAATGAGTGGGTAAAACAACAAATCATTAACACAATTGATAATTTCATGCAAGAGAATGACAATAATGGAGCCAAGATGGCGGAGTGAAAAGGTGACTCTCTGCGTCCTCCTCCAATCTTCTCTCAAATCAACAATAAAATAAGCCTCTGAACTGATCTTCAAGTCAACGAATCCAGAAATATTTGGACACTGCTTGCTGATATCTCTGAAGAACTTCACATCAGGTTTGTCTAACTCAGACAGAGGGATAAACAGAGGACTCCGGTGTCAGAGGACTCTGGTGTAGGCCAGAAGTGAGGGTGGGACTCAGCTCAGGTCATCATGGCAGAAACTACAAACTCCAAATTCCAAACACCTGGAGTTTATCTTAAGCACTTGGTACACTGTGCCCTGATTGGGGGCAGGTGTTCTGGCAGACTTGCCTTGTTTAAGGAGTAATTCGGACTTAGTCCTAGCCCCCACCGGCCCCGCACCTTAAGTTAATTCACCAAAGTTCCCCAGGGCAAAGATCTTTCAGCCGTTACTTTTTTCCCCTACCTTAAAGAGATATCCACACTGTCTAAAAAAATGAAGAAGCAAAAGAGAGCTCTCACCATAGACAGCTTTTATCAAGAGAAAGAAGTGATGACCCAGATCCTGAGGTTCCTTTAGACAAAACTCCAGAGAAAATCAGCAAGGACCATCACTGGTCCCCTTCTCAAAAGGACTTTCTGGAAGATTGCTTAAAGAACTAATAAAAGAGCTGGAGTATAAATGGGAAAATAAATTGAAATCAGTGCAAGAAGGATACAATATCTTGCAAGAAGGATATGATGCCCTGCAAAAGAGATATGAAAAAGACACCAATTTATTGAAAAATAAAATTAGTGAAGTGGAAAAAGAGTGCAATGAACAAAAAAATTCAATTGGCCAGTTACAAAAGGAGCTTAAAAAGGTAACTGAAGAAAACAACACTTTAAAAATAAGAATTGAACAAATGCAAGTGAATGACTCAATAAGACTTCAAGAATCAATCAAACAAAAACAAAAAAAATGAAAAATTAGAAGAAAATATGAAATATCTCCTAGGAAAAACAACTGACTTGGAAAATAGATCTAGGAGAGACAATCTAAGGATTATTGGACTTCCTGAAAGCCATGATGAAAAAAAGAATCTAAACACTATCTTCCAGGAAATCCTGAAAGAAAACTGCCCTAAGATTGTAGAATCAGAAGGCAAAATCACCATTGAAAGAATTCACTGATCACGTCCTGAAAGAGACCCCAAAATTAAAACCCCAAGGAATATCGTGGCTAAATTTCAGGACTATAGCACCAAGGAAAAGATTCTGCTAAGAGCTAGAAAGAAACAATTCAAATACCGAGGATCAATAATTAGAATCACACATGATCTGTCAGCCTCCACATTGAAGGATCGAAGGGCCTGGAACCAGATATTCCGAAAGGCAAAGGAACTTGGATTACAGCCGAGAATAACCTATCCAGCTAGAATGAGCATTATCCTCCAGGGAAGAAGATGGTCATTCAATGATATAGGTGAATTTCACCTATTTCTAATGAAAAGACCAGATCTGAATAAAAAATTCGACCTCCAAACACAGAACTCAAGAGAAGCATAAAAAGGTAAAAAGGAAAGGACTCTTGAGAACTTTATTTCTACTATGGGATACTTAAAGTTTGGGGTATAATTAAGTAGATATTACTTTGATAATATGAAAAAGAGAACTAGAGGGGGAAAGGTTTTCATACTGGGGAAAAGAGGGTAAAAGTGGTAAAATAAGATCTAAAAAAAAAGGAGGTAAACACAAGGTAAAATCTCTTGAAGAGGCAAAGAAAACCTAATATAATTGAGAGAAAGAGGGGAGGGAGATGAGCATTGTGTAAATCTTACTCTCATCAGGTTGGGCTCTAAAAGTGTATATCAGACACTTGATTTCACATAGAAACATGTTTGTTGCTAGAGGGAAGTGGGAGGGACAGGAGGAAAAGAAAGATCCAGATCTAAAACTATATTATAAAGCAGTGGTCACCAAAACCGTTTGGTACTGGCTAAGAAATAGAGCAGTCGATCAGTGGAAGAGGATTGGTTATCAGGACAATCTAGGCAATAACCTTAACAATTTAGTGTTTGATAAACCCAAAGACCCCAGTTTTTGGGATAAGCACTTACTATTCGGCAAAAACTGCTGGGAAAATTGGAAACTAGTGTGGAAGAAATTAGGGCTTGACCCATACCTAACACCACATACCAAGATAAGATCTAAATGGGTTCATGATCTAGATATAAAGAGTGACTTTGTAAGCAATTTAGAGAAACGTAATATAGTTTACCTCTCAGACCTGTGGAGATGGAATAAATTTATGTCCAAAGAAGATCTGGAACTCCTAATTGAACACCAGATGGATAATTTTGATTATAATAAGTTAAAAAGTTTCTGTACAAATAAAACAGACAGGATTAGGAGGGAAGCATCAAATTGGGAAATCATCGTTACATTTAATGGTTCTGATAAAGGTCTCATTTCTAAAATATATAGAGAATTGTCTCATATATATATATATAAGAATTCAGGCCACTCTTCAATAGATAAATGGTCAAGGAATATGAACAGACAATTTTCAGATGATGAAATTAAAACCATCTCTAGTCATATGAAAAGTTGCTCCAAATCACTATTGATCAGAGAAATGCAAATTAAGACAACTCTGAGGTACCACTACACACCTGTCAGATTGGCTAAAATGACAGGAAAAGATAACGATGAATGTTGGAGGGGATGTGGGAAAACTGGGACACCAATACATTGTTGGTGGAACTGTGAATGGATCCAACCACTCTGGAGAGCAATTTGGAACTATGCTCAAAAAGTTATCAAACTGTGCATACCCTTTGACCCAGCAGTGTTTCTATTGGGCCTATATCCCAAAGAAATCATAAAGGAAGGAAAGAGCCCCACATGTGCAAGAATGTTTGTGGCAGCCCTTTTTGTAGTGGCTAGAAACTGGAAACTGAATGGATGCCCATCAATTGGAGAGTGGCTGAATAAAATATGGTATATGAATGTTATGGAATATTATTGTTCTGTAAGAAACGACCAGCAGGATGATTTCAGAGAGGCCTGGAGAGACTTGCATGAACTGATGCTGCGTGAAATGAGCAGAACCAGGAGATCATTATACACGGCAACAACAATACTATATGACGATCAATTCTGAGGTCCATGGCTCTCTGCAACAAATCAGTTCCAATGGTTCAGTGAAGAAAACCATATACACCCAGAGAGAGGGATATGAAATATGGACCACAGCATAACATTTTCATGATCTCTATTGATATTTGCTTGCATTGTGTTGCCTTTCTCTGATTTTCTTTTTTTTTTCTTGTAGATAGGATTTTTCTTGCATAACTTGTCAAGTATTTCAACATTATTAACATGTAGTGGACTTCCTGCCATCTAGAGGAGGGGAGGGGACTGGGGGTAAAATTTGTAATGGAAAGCTTCGTAAAGATCAATGCTGGGGAACTACCCATACATATGTTATACAAATAAAAAGCTTTAATAAAAAAATTTTAAAAATAGAATGACAATAATGATACAACATACTAAAATTTATAGGATGCAGCCAAAGCAGTTCTTAGGGGAAGTTTTATATCTCTAAATGCTTGCTTGCATAAAATAGAGAAAGAGAAGAAAGCTAGAAAAAAAAACAAATTAAAACCTCCCAATTAAATACCAAATTTGAAATTCTGAAAAAGGGGAGGGGGGAAATTAAATAATATATTTGGGGGTTTACCTGCCAAAGCAAAATCAAGAACTATATGAGCACAATTACAAAACACTTTCCACATTAATAAAGTCTAATTTAATCTCTTGGAAAAATATAATTTCTTCATGGGTGGGCCGAGCTAATATAATAAAAATGACAATAATACCTAAAGTAATCTACTTATTCTGTGCCATACCAATCAAACTCTCAAGCAATTATTTCACAGGGTTAGAAAAAAATAACCAAATTCTTCTGGAAGAAAAAGAATTTCAAGGAAATTAATGAAAAAATGCAAATGAAGGTGGTCTAACTGGTCTAACTGTACCAGACTAAAACTATATTTTAGAGCAGCAGTCATCAAAACCATTGGGTACTGGCTAAGAAATAGAGTAATTAATCATTGGAACAGTTAGGTTCACAGGACAAAATAATCAAGGATTATAGTAATCTAATATTTGAAAAAACCACAGACCCTAGCTTTTGGGATAAAAATTCATTACTTGACAAAAACTGCTGAGAAAAATAGAAATTAGTGTGGCAGAAACTAGGCATTGACTCACACCTAACACTATATACAAAGATAAGATGGAAATGGGTACATAATTTAGACATAAATAGCAATATTATAAGCAAATTAGAAAAATAAAGGATAGTTTACTTCTCAGATCTGTGTAGAAGGAAGGAATCTGTGGCCAAAGAAGAACTAGAGTACATTATTGAACACAATTTTGATTATATTTAGTTAAAAGTTTTTTGTACAAACAAAACCAATTCAGACAAGATTGGAAGGAAATCAATAAAGAGAAAAAAAATTTTAAATTCAAGGGTTCTAATAAAGGCCTTCTGAAATATGTAGAGGTTACTCAAATCAAATTTATAAGAATTAAAGTCATTCTCCAATTGATAAATGGACAAAGGATATGAACAGGCACTTTTCAGATGAAATTAAAACCATTTCTAATAATATGAAAAGGTGCTCTAAATCATTATTGATCGATCAGACAACTCTGAGGTACCACTACATACCTCTCAGATGACAGGAAATGATAATGATGAATACTGGAAGGGAAGTGGGAAAATTGGGACATTAATGCATTGTTGGTCGATTTGTGAACTGATTCAACCTTTCTGAGAGTATGACCAAAGAGATATCAAAGTGTGCATACTCTTTTATTCCGCAGCATTTCTATTGGGCTCATATCCCAAAGAGATCTTCAAGGAGGAAAGGGACTCACATATGCAAAAATGTTCATGGCAGCCCTTTTTGTGGTAGCAAGCAACTAGAAACTAAGTGGATGCCCATCAGTTGGAGAATGGATGAATAAGCTATGGTATATGAATGCCATGGAATATTATTGTTCTATAAGAAATGATCAGCAGAATGATTTCAGAGAGGCATGGAGAAACTTACATGAATTTATACAAAGTGAAATGAGCAGAACCAGGAGAATATTATACATGGCAACAGCAAGATTATATGATGATCAATTCTGATGGACATGGCTCTCATCAACAATGAGATGATTCAGGCCAAATCCAATGACCTTGTGATGAAGAAAGCTATCTGCACCCAGAGAGAAGACAGTGGGAATTGAATGACCACAACATACTATTTTCATAGTATTTTTGTTATTTGCTTGCATTTTGTTTTCTTTCTCATTTTTTCCTTGCACTTGATCAGCATGATATTTGTTGAAATTATGTATAGGAGAATTGGACATTTTTAACATATATTGGATCACTTGCTGTCTAAGAGATGGGGTGGAAGGAAGGAAGGGAAAAATTAGAACACAAGGTTTTGTAAGAGTGAATGTTGAAAATCATCCATGTATATATATTGAAAATAAAAAGCTTTAATTTAAAAAAAGAAACTGTATGTGGGTCAAGAAGCAAAAATTAAGGCCAATCATTACACAATTGATATTTTTAAGATTGAAAAAGGAATGTGACAAGTTGTATATTGTCACCTCATTTATTTAACATATGTAGAGAACATCATATGAAATTCCAATGAATGAATTAAAAGTTAGAACTAAATTACAAACTTAGATACACAGATGATACCACACTTACAGGAGAAAGGGGAAAAGAATTAATAAGCCACTTGATGAAAGAGAATGAAAAAAGTGCGAAAGTTGGTTTTAAATTTAATATTGAAAAACTAAATTGACAACTGATCCTATTACTTTGTGGCAAATAGAGGAAGAAGAAATGGAAGCACTTTCAGATTGTATCATTCATTGTCCTTCATTTTCGAAGGTGACCATGACCTCAGAGAAGTGAGGCCATGATTTGCAAGTGAATTGGATTTGAGTGAAGGAGGGCTGTGCAAGTTTACCAGCTTCACTTTCTTCCCCAGAACCATCTGGGTACAGTAGCCAGATACAGATCAGGAAAACTGGAGATGGCCCTGGATGCAGTGAAAGACCTTGATCTTTTTTAAACTAAGGTCTTTAACAGGTAGACTGAGGCAACTTCTCATTCAGTCATTAAGACTAGATAACAAAACATAATTTTTTATATTCTTGGACTCAATAATCACTACAAGAGGTTATTGTAGTCATAAAACTAAAAGACACTTGCTCGTGGAAGGAAAGTTATGATAAATCTGAAGAGCACACTAAGAAGTAGAGATATCACTTTGCCAACAAAGGTACACATAGTTAAAGCTATGTTTTTTTTTCTCAATAATAATGTATGGTTGTGAGAGCTTGACTCTAAGGAAAGCTGAATACCATGGAATTGACATTTTTTTGTATTGTGGTGATGTAGAAGACTTTTGAGAGTTCCTTAGATAGAAATGAGTCCAAATCAGTCAATACTTACAGAAATTAATTCAGGCTATTTACTGGAAGGTCAAATATTGAGACACAAACTTAAATACTTTGACTTCATAGTAAAAAGAATGAATTTATTTGAAAAGACTTTCTTCTTGGGAAAGATTGAAAACAAAAGGAAAAAAGCAGGGCAGAAAACAGATGAATAGTGTCCTGGCAACACTGATCATGAACTTGGAGACTTTTGAGAAATCAGGAAGAGAAGAGGCATGCATCTTATGGTCCATGGCATTACAAATAGTCAGAAAAAAGATATCAAATAACAAAAACACATATTAGAAATAATAAATATACCAGTAGTTATAGCTCTCTGTATATAAATGATGCTTAATATGCTTATTGCATTTTCAATTCCTATCTCAAACTTTTATCAGGTCACCATTTCTTAAAGAATTTATTTTTGTCCAGTTTTTTTTTTTTCATTCTCCCTCTAATCTCTCTCACTATCTCTTCTCTTTGTCTCTCTCTCCTCTCTCTCCATCTCTCTCTCTCTGTCTCTGTGTCTGTCACTATCTCTCTGTCTCTGTCTCTCTCTGTCTCTTTCTATGTCTCTGTCTCTGTATGTACCTCTCTTTGTGTCTCTGTCTTTCTCTGTTTCTGTCATTCCATCTCTATCTCTCTGTCTGTCTCTGTCTATGACTCTCTGTCTCTGTGACTCTCTGTCTCTGTGTCTCTGTTTCTGTCTCTCTATCTCTGGCTCTGCCTATCTCTCTGTCTATGACTCTGTCTCTGTCTCTCTCTCTCTTTCTCTGTCTCTCTCTGTCTCTGTCTCTCTCTCTCTCTCTCTCTCTCTCTCTCTCTCTCTCTCTCTCTCTCACACACACACACACACACACACACACAAAAAAAAACACATACACAATCTCTTCCACTCAATGAATCTGCCCTTATCTTTCACTCATTACCATTCAATCTATTTTCTGACTGACAATACATTACCAGCAAGTATCTATAAATACCATGACTAATAGATGTCCTCTTCATTGTCACAATTATATCTTGTGATAACGATAATCAGAGACATAAAGCTTCAACCATGTTGAATTTATTAACAAGCAATTACCAATAAATGAGGTCAAAAGATCCTCAGTACCCAAAGACCCATCTGACAGATAGAGGTATTCTTTCATAAATTGGTTACATAAAGTCTCATGTGATATAAACTAAACTAAGATTGTTATTGGTCTAACACAAAAATAGGTGAGCTTCCGTTCAACTTTACTCAGAAAGGGACTTTCCAGAACTTATATTAAGGGGAAAAACAGAGTTGGCTAATATACTCTCAAAAGTTTCATGTTAAGTAAATAATTTATGACCAGATTGACTCACATCCTGCCATCGTCAGCAAAAGTTCACAGATTCAAGTCTTTGTGTACTGTATCCCATATGAATAAGGAAGTTAAACTGTTACAAACCCAGTCCTGAGTTCTATACAATCAAGTTCAAATTTGATACATAAATGTTGATTCCAGTTATTAGATACAATTCTCAATCAATAATGAATAAATAATACAAAGTAAAATGAGGCATCAGTTTTCAATTTCACATTCACCCTTTTGATTCTATGGGGCAATGTCTCTATGCTGTGGAACTATTTATAAACTAAATTGATATAATCATATATGATCAATATCCATTGTAATTAGATTGATAATGGAATGATGGAAAGCAATAATTACAGGGTTCAACATTTTATAGAAGACCAGCTATGAGAGGTTTGATTACTACTGGTGTTGGCTGACTGTTGGAAATGACCCAAGAAAAGATCATATTATTCTCATACCTTCTCTATCTGCATGTTGTATTAGCTAGACAAGAATAGCTCTCATGACTTAAGAATGCTTTGACACTAAAGACTAAAGCCTTATTACACCAATGGCTGGTGCATTGGCAAAATCTGTTGGGGACAATTCTTTGGTAAGTCAACCCTACAAAGAAAATGGTGCATGAGAATGATGGAATTTGCATGTCTTCCAGGTCATATAGTGATCAAGTGCCTTTGTTCCTTAATAGCCCACTCCTGGGGCAGCTAGGTGGTGCAGTGGATAGAGCACCAGCCCTGAAGTCAGGAGGACCTGAGTTCAAATCTGGTCTCAGACACTTCCTAGCTGTGTGACCCTGGGCAAGTCACTTAACCCCAATTGCCTAAGCAAAAAAAAAAAAATAGTTCACTCCTAATAGTCACTTAATCTCCATTTGAATTACTGTAGTCTCTGTTTTTTGTGTTATGTCTGAATTCAGGGCTTATTCTGGAGTAAGACTCAATTAATGGCAACTCTGAAGGTGGGTTTCCATACAAGGAAGGGCTTCTTATCTACTTTAAGGTCACTTGCAGATGTTCCTAAGTGTTCTTGCTACAATCATTTACAAGAGATTTTAATATAATTTAGAAACTATGTGAGGCAGTAAATCATCAAATTAGTAACCCATACCTGAAACTTAAGAGATTTTAAGTCCTATGTATCTTTTAACTGTTTTTATCCAAACCTTGTATCTTATGGGAGTGCTATAATCAATCTTCCAAAGAAATGCATGAGCATCTGACTTAAGAAATGAGCCATTCATATGTGTCAGTCTTTATCTCATAAATAAAGCTTATGCAAGGGGAAATAAATTAAGCTTTGAAAATGAGAAAATAAATCAATGGTTTAATGCATATTTCATGAAAGTCATTCGTATTTGAGTCAAACAAGCTCTCTTGTTGCTCCTCAAAATTTTATGCTTCGTTTAATTTCAAAAAAGTGTATCTTCCTTCATTTTTATCTATCTTTGTCTATGTCTGGTTCCAATTCATTCCTTTCTTAGCAGGAAATTATGATCATGTTAACATAATGAAATAATGTTTTAATAAAAACCTTTAAACTAAATACCTTTTCTGTTGTAAGATGGATGACATTGTAAATGGGATAAGAAGACTTGGACAATCAAGGAAGTGTCTTCTCTATTATTAACAAGATTAAGCACTGAATGATTTCTATTATTAGTAATTCAAGTGACAATTTTTAAATGATTCCTTATTGTAATACCATATTAGCATATGTTCAGTCAAAAGTCACCAGTAAGGTTTATACTCTATGTTTATTACAATGAAAAAAAATGAGGCAACATTATGCACTTGCTCTAATCAATGGAATTTGCAATATGAGGGAAAGAGGAGGGATATAGCAGCATCAATACAGTTTCTTAGATTGTATTTTTTTCCTGTTTCAGGTATAGCTCAGAGTGAACAGCTCTGTTCTCATAATGAATTATAGGAGATCACATCTAGGCTTCCCAGCAGTGGGAAAATGCCTTACTTACCAAGATGGGGAAACTAACTTCATCTTTGAAAAATAACATTCCCCCAACTTTCCCACCTAAAGGTAACCCATATTCCTGCTCAGACTTCAGAAGTACATGACATTTCCCTTGAATGATGGTCTTGGTGTCCTTATGAGAGGTATGAGAACTTGTGAATAACAGCAGATTATGGTCCCAAGAGATTTTTCCTCAAAAATCAAAATTTCGCTAATTATGGCTTGAGGTTAGGTTATTCTCATCATATTATCAGGACTTGAATAATTCCATAAAGGGCTCCTAAACTGACGTGTGTTTGTATTGTTTATTACTTCCTAAAGGGAAAATAAAATCTCTAAATTTAGGGTCTGTTATTACTAAGTAGGTTTAAAGAAACCACTCACCTTACCAACTACTTATAGCAGGCTTAATAATCCTCAGAAACAATGGACAAAGAGGCTTACAAATATTCTTCTACTTGGTTTAGTTCCTTAGAATCTAATTTTACTTCAGCAGTAAGACTGATGAGATTTCATGAGCTCCGATATAAAGAGATTCTAAAGAACTTAAAGGTTTTATGAAACTTATATCCCCACATTAAACAATGATTAGACATCTTAGAGAATAAAAATCACAGTTAATAATTAAGGAAAGTTATTTTAAAATGCTAGATGGTCCAAAGCAAAATATGGAAGTTGCCTCTCTAATATTATTGTTTAATATTCCATTTTAAAAGTTACATAATCTTATATATGGTAAAACATGAAACAAGAATTCTTAGATGATTTTAATTCAATTGAACACACTTCCATATTGCTTTACATAAAAGTCAATTCATTTTCAAAAACTAAAGGAAATCAATAGCAATAGATAACAATTGTATAGTGCTCAATGTGTTTTGGGTACTGTGGCATTTTGTAATTTGGAAATTATGTCTGTCTGAATGAATCCCCCTTTTAAGACTCTAATAAAACCTTTGACATTCTTTTATTTGTAATAAGGTATATATCAAAAGAACCTAGAGAATCATTTTTACACCACAGAATATCCAGGGAACAACAGGTAATATGGAGGAATATTAAATGGAGTCGTAAGTTTTGATGTGGAGAATCAGCACATAAGTATTTATATAATGGTTAAATGAATAATTTCATATTAATGGTTAAAGAGGAAAAAATAAAGTATGGTGGAGTTTGCAGATGAAGGGACAGAGTTAATGAATCCCCAGAGTTAGTCCATGGCTCAAAATAATCCAAAGCTTTCCATAAGTCTTAAAGGAAATGAATTATCAAGCTTAGATCTTAACTTTAAACAATTCTAAAATGCCATACTTGATTTCCTGAGTTTGAACCCCATAGACAATGGGGTTGATGGCTGGTGGTATCAGATGGTGTAAAACATTGAGGAGGATGGGGACATCTAGAGGAATTTGCTTTCTGGCCACATTAGCAATGACAAGAACCACAAACAATCTGTAGGAGAAAAGGATAAGAATGAAGTGGGAACCACAAGTGCTCAGGGCCTTTGTGGCTGCTGCCACAAAACTCAACTTCAGTACAGTCTTCAGGATAAAACAGTAAGAAAAGAAAATTACCACCAAATCAGAGCCCAATAGACATCAGACACTGACAAACTGGTAGAGTTTATTAAAATGGATATCCCCACAAGAAAGTTGAGCCACAGAAATGTTGGCACAGATGCAGTTTTCTATTATATTCCCTGCACAGTAGTCTAGCTGGGAAGCTAGAATTGGAGTGGGCAATGTAAACAATAAATTTTAGATATGAAAAATATGGCAGTTTCCCTTGGATTGGGACATACAGTGACAAAACTGAGGAAACTACTGGTCCCAATCTGTTATGCAATTGGAATGTATTGCTTAATAAACTGATATGTTCAAAAGATGGAAGCTTTGTTTCTTCAATCATTTCATCTTTATCCTGACACAGTACTATGTCCCAGGCACTGTGCCAAACTCTGAAGATCCAGTGAAATATAAATGTCTTCCCCTGCTCTCAAGGAGCTAACAGTCAAATGATAAGAGACAATATAAAAATAAGATTCATACATGAAAAATTGGAGATTATCAGAATAAAGTGGTAATTTGCATTAAGAAAAATAGCAAAAAGTTTCCTACACAAAAGTGAGATGGCAAAATGTGAGGCTTTTGCTTGAAAGAATCCAGGAAAGTTAGAAAATAGAAATAGAATGGTGGGAAAAAGTTCCAAGCATGGGAGATAGGAATTTTAAATGTTCAGAGTCAAGAAATGTAGGGTCTACTTCAAGGAACAGCAAGGAGGTCAATGTCACTGAATTACAAAGTAGAGTACATAGGGAAAAGAATGTAAAAAATAAGAAAACTAGAAATACATAAAGGTGAGGTTATGGATGACTTAAAAGCTAAATGGTAGACTTTTTCCCACCTTGAGGATAATGGAAAGACACTGAATTTCATTGAATGAAGGTGAGGATGGTAAAAAAAAAAATCATATCTGAGTTTTAGGAAGTTCACTTTGAGAGCAGAATGGAAAATTGACTGGAGCTTAGAGACTCAAATCTGGGAGACCAATCAATCAGCAGGTTATTGAAGTAGAGCAAATGTGATTTGACAAGAACCTTTAACTCATGAGGTCAACATGGTTTATTAGGGCCAGTCTTCCGAATCTTTTCATATTGTATAGATATAGAGAATACGTGCTTTCAATAAATAATCTCTCACCATAACTATTACCTACCATTTAAATCCAGTTCCACATTTTACTGATGCCTTCCTTTACTGTATTTCTTGTAGGCAAATCCTCTGTATGTAACATTTCATCACCTCTTTGTGCCCTTGAAATACAGGCATTAAAAATTTTAGTTCACTTGAATTTTACAGTGTTTAGTATTGATTGTATAGATAGGTCAAATTCTTTTGAGTTACTTAGAATTTCAGTGAATGATTCATTTATATTACTACTTGGCCCATATATTCAGACAATCAAAGAAAGAGAGACAGACATACATATAAAAATATTTATTGTAGCTCTTTTTGTCGTTTTTCATTTTTTAAATGAAAAAGAAGGTTCTCAGCTATTTAGGAATGACTGGACAAATCATGGTATATTCATATCATGGAATATTGTTGAGCTGTATAAAATGATGAAAGAATAGTATCATCAAAACTGAGTGAATTGGAAATGGAATGAGTTGAACAAGGAGTATTATTATATACATTATATATATATGCATAATATATATATCATATGTCATATGTATATATATATAATATATACAATAATAAAACCATTATAAATATGAAGGATAAGATCCAACATCTAACAGAAAGGTGATAAGTCACAAAATATAGAATGCAACTTTTGGACAAGGTCAATGAAGGAATTTGTTTTATTTAACTAAGCATATTTGTAACAAATTTTCCTTTTTCTTACATGTATATGTAGGAGAGGGGTAATGGAGGTTAGGGATCCTATATGATTCTTCATAACCCTATGGATCATAGCAAACCAGGCTCTTTTATATTTTAATATCTCTATCTCCTAAAGTCTGCCTAAGCACATGTTAGTTGCTTACATGATACTATTTGTCTATCTCATCCTCTGCCATCCCCTTTTTATTTTAAATTCACTCTTTTATCATATCATATCATATCATATCAGGTTTTTTTCCAGTGAATCATATCTTCTCATTACTTTTAGTATTTAAGCTTCAGCTTCCTATTTGTTTTTCTACAAATTATTTTCTTTAAGTATTGAGTGATTTGATGTCCTTAAAATTCACAGGACTCTCAAAAGTCTTCTCCAGCATTTTTTGATTCAAATCAAAAATCGGTATATGTTGGATCACTTGAATTCAGGACTAGTGAATTGTAGGTAAAGAAAAACTTAATCAGGTGTCCACAGTCAGTTTGTCACCAATATGATGAGCCTCTATGAAGAGAAAGCTACTAAGCTACCTAAACAGCAGACAACCAGCCCAGGTGAGAAAATAGAGAAGGGTAAAGATTCTGTGCCAATCAATATTTTTATCAGGTCCATGCAGCAGCCATAATTTGCTTTTAGATACACACTATTCAATCAATAAGTATGGTAAGAACAACTGTTTTGGAATATCTGTCTTAGAACCTGAAATATACTCTCCTATAAATACATATTATGTCCATTAGGAAAGTGTGCTGAAACAAGGAATAGAATGATAAAGAAATATACACATAAAATATGTGTGTCAGAGGTATAACTCACAATTTCATTTGAAGCTCTTAGTATCTTTGTAAAATTCTGATGAAATTCCTTTTAAGTACATCTCTCTGCTGGGTTTCAGAAGTTAGTATCTTGTCTCTTTTTTTTAAAACAAAAAAGTAGTGAAGATTTATTATACAGGTGTATACTGAGCCACAAAGAAAACCACAAGTCCAGAATGACAAGAGTCCCATGGCACAACATCAAGAGGCAAGTAGGTAGAATCTGCATTATAAGATGGAATCTACATTAAAAGATAGGCAGATGTCAATGTGGTAAGAGTCCTTTATCTGATGGTAGAATAAGTAGAGTTCTTCATGGGGTGGGTCATGTCTCCTGAAGGTTTCGGCCTTCCTGAGATTATCATCAAGGGTCATTTCATCTCTGCTCCAGTGGCCTGTGTTCAGCACAGATTGTTTACGTGGACCTCTGTCTCATCTTTCTTCTCTTGTGTTTCAGCCTAAGCATTAGCTTTTTCCTCCTCTTGGCTCTCACAGTACAATGAAAGTCAATAAGTTCTAAGAAGAAGAGTATTAGGGGGCGGAGCCAAGATGGTGAACTGCAGACAGCTTTCTCTGTGAACTCCTGAGACCTTCCCTCAGACCCAGACAAAGTGAGCCTTCTAACTGGTTTTGGAGTGAGGGCTCTGGCAAACATTTGGACTACAATGCACTTCTATCAAAAATCTACCTTGAAAGAACTCCGGAGAAGGTTAGCCTCAGGGGAAATCGGCCACTGGTCAGGATCAGACTCCAGCCGGGGCGGAAGTCAGGGCTGCAATAGAGGGGCGGATGTGAGGCACCCAGGAAGCCCCTGGGAGACACCTGGGCCACTTTGCTCGGCTTGCGGGCAGGAGCTTTGGCAGAACTGCCTTTGATAAAGGGTGGATCGAGAGCAGCTGAAAACGTGGTCCTAGTGCGAATCTAGCCCGACCAGCCTCAGACCAGAAGTCAACTTGGCAAACTGCCCCAGGGCAAATACAAATTGTTGCAGTTTTTTCTGCTGGGGACCAATATCCCAACTTTAAATCATGAGCAAGAAGAAGAGAGCTCTCACCATAGAAAGCTTTTACGGAGAAAAAATAGAACAGTCCCCAGATCCTGACATTATGAAAACAAACCCAGATGAAGCCACAAAGGCAGACTTAAGTTGGTCTCCCTTTCAGAAGGTTTACCTGGAAGATTGCATTAAGAATCTCAAAAGAGAGCTAGAAGAAGAATGGGGAAATAAATTGAGATCAGGGCAACAGAAATATCAAAAACTGGAAAATAGGACTGGTGAATTGGAAAAAGAAAACAGTTCACTGAAAAACAAAATTGGTGAATTGGAAAAAATCACCAATTCACTGGAAAATAAAAATGGTGAACTGAAAAACAAAATTGGTGAATTGGAAAAAGACAACAATTCACTGAAAAACAAAATTGGTGAATTGGAAAAAGACAACAATTCACTGAAAAATAAAACTGGCAAAATGGAAAAAGAATGCATTGAATCAAGAAATTCAACTGGCCAGCTACAAAAAAAGCTAAAAAAGATAACTGAAGGAAATAATACTTTAAAAATTAAAATTGAACAAATAGAAGTAAATGACTCAATAAGACTTCAAGAATCAGTCAAACAAAAACAAAAAAATGAAAAAATAGAAGAAAATATGAAATATCTCCTAGGAAAAACAACTGACTTGGAAAACAGATCCAGGAGAGACAATTTAAGGATTATCACACTCCTTGAAAGCCACGATGAAAAAAAGAACCTGGATGCTATCTTCCAGGAAATCATGAAAGAGAATTGCCCTGATGTTTTAGAACCATAAGGCACAATTGGCATTGAAAGAATTCACCGACCACCTCCAGAAAGAGACCCCAAAATTAAAACCCCAAGGAATATCGTGGACAAATTTCAGGACTATCGCACGAAGGAAAAGATATTGCAAGCAGCTAGAAAGAAACAGTTCAAATACCG